>CM031234.1:441749703-442024296 GCA_018340775.1 Taxus wallichiana var. yunnanensis
ACAAGCTCCAATTAAGTTGTTTGAAATTGATTGGAAGGTCCATGCATAGGGGCTTGTTGTTGGTTTTCCATTTTTGATTTCTCCTTTGTCCTTGAATTAGTTTATGATAATATTGTTGGTTATATTTTTATTGGGGTGGTTGTTTTTAGTTTCCTAAGGTATATGTTGTTTTTTTGGTTTACCCATGATGTTTACTCCTACTCAAGGGATGTATTGATGCCAAGTTTTTGGAAAAGGCCAAGGTATATTCCATTGATTTGTGAGCCACGATTCCTAATAATGATTTTTGGTTTGAAGGGAAACTGCCACCTTGTCTTTGACCTATATAATTAATGTTTGCTTCATGGTTATTTCCTTTATTTATATGATCTTGAATTTATAGGATTAATTTGCATTGACTAGTGGATTGGTTTAGATCACGAGATACCAAATATATCCATCTTATCTATAGGAAAATGCTTAAGTGCAAACTTATCCCCGCACCTAGGGAAATGTATTGATAAACTCTCTAAAGACTTGAAAATTTCTTGCATATTTTCTAGAGAAGTGTTTAAATGTACTAGGATATTTTTTTAATGTTAAAAACTTCACCATCAATTAGCTCACTTCACTACTTATTTTCCTAATTTCCTTTGTTTGTTCTTTCTAAATCTTGGTCTTGTACTTAAATAATTTCTAGAGAGATCAACAATATCTCCAAGTCCTAGTTTTTTCACATCCCCAGTACCCACAATATTTATATAATCTAGAATCATCATCTAATCCTCTTAGAAATATTATTTTTCTCAACTCTTAGTTTATTCCATTATCACACCATTTATGGAAAAAGAGGTATCTATCAAGATAATCCTCAAGGCTTTCATCTTCCTTTTGGTTCATCCTAAAGAGTTATTCTTTCCAATATCTAACCCTGCAATAATCTTGATATTTGTCTAGAAATTTTATTTCCATTTTAGCCCAATTATGAATGGATTTATGGGGAAATTTAATAAATGAATGCATGGTTGAGTCCTTGAGGGTTTAAGGGAACAATTTTAGCTTTTGGTTGTCTATAATATAGTCATAAGTTCAGCACGATACTTTAAACTCAAATAGTAATTGATCAGGGTCCTTTGAATATACTCCCCTAAAGGTAGGAAATATCAATGGAAAGATGTTCTTCATGGGAGCCTTATCTTCATCATTTATAACAATGGGGTAGGTGAATGTTCTTCCTTAGGGAGGGATTCATTTTGTACTCCTTCCAATTGTTCTTATGGCACATTATCAACTGTTGAACCTATGGTTTAATTTTTGGGGAATACTATTCAATTAATATTCCTTTTGAATATTTAAGACTATATATGAACTTTAAAAAATTAATATTCTAAGTTTAACTTAAGATATGCTAGAGGAATTGTTAGGTCAATATTTTCCTGAAACTAAGAGATTATGGGAGTTTCCCAATTCCACTTAGTTCAAAGAGCTCACAAGGTCTTTTTTTTGTAAAATCAAGTTCTTTGATCATTAAAGGAAATAAGGAATCAATATTATTTGTGGAAACTTATAGTAGAGCTCTCACAACATCCTAGATCAATGAATACCTATTGACACCTATCCCTAGAAATAGTGCTAAAAAGTGGAGAGGGTCATTGTATCCTACACTTTAGTTAATTATATTGAATTTTTGGCGACATACTAGTTATCTCTCCTATAGGTAATAGGATGAAATATGTTTTCAACAAACCTACTAATCTAGGTCAAAACAATAAACATTTGAATGTTTTAGAGTAAAGGAGATACATAAGTACATTACTTGCAATAAATTATTAATTAAATGTGTAACACAACTAAAAGAAATTTAAACCAATTTATATTTCTAAATAGTTATACAATTTATTTAAATACAAAATGCATGAAATTAAATTAACTAATGAAAATACCAATAAAGTCTTCCTCCTCCTTGGTGGGGTTTCCCTTGTACTCCCCCTTAGAATTTGTGTGAAATAAATCAAGAATTTTCAACATAGGTATTCAGTAACTCCCCTTATATTGACTTCATATAATTTACAAAAAGAGTATTAAATATATGTTGATAAATTGGCTAACTAGTTCCAAGGTGTACAACAAGGTGCTTATAAAATACAAGTGGAATGTAAATAATTCAACCTCTCATGAATACAAAACTAACGTCTAAATTCACCTAGGCTTATTAAATACAAGTCCTATTAAATATTAGATGTAGATCTATTTTTTCGATTAACAAATGTATGTTATTAGTTATCATATTAAAAAAGAACCTATAAAATATTCAATTTGAAACTTACATTAGGAATCTTCTCTTGGAAGGCATGAGAGTGTCCTTATTTCTTATTTTTGAATACCACTTATTTTACATTGGATAACCATGTGTTCTAAAGAAAAATATTCTTCACGATCTAAAAATCCTTTTAGTCTCCAAATATCTTGGCAGATTTTATAGTTGGGCACCAAAATAGTGAATCTATTTCTTGTGGATCGAGTCTTGAGCGAGCACAAGGAGTCTTGCACTTTCCTTGGATGTTTTTGATTTTCTCGAGATTCCTACACTTTCTTTGGAAGTACTACATGTTTATCCTTTTAGTCTATAGCTAAGTGATGAAGTACAAATCTCGTGACTCATTCAAAATAAAGGATTTTGATTAACTTATATATTTTTGCAATTATTATCTCCTATTTTTACATGAAAAACCATATTTACCACAAGAAAACTTAGGAGTTAGGCCAAAATCAGGACACAATTCTATGAGGTTTAATTCTTCATACATGTACCATAGTTAATCTTTAAAATAGATCAAAAGAATTGCAAACATGATTAAGTATGTTGCAAAATTACTCAAAATTTAGGATTAAACCTTATTAAGCTGATATTGTTCAAGTCTTATAAAACAATATTATAAATGAGAATTATTTTCATAATATCCTCAATGTGATGAGGATTCTCACGAATTCATACATGGAAATGAGATAAAAGTTTTGATTGTTCATGATCCACAATGTTATCATCATCATGGTTATAATTATAAGAATAATCACTATTAGTTTAAATTTCATGTAATGGTACCTTATTAATAGGGTCAAGCATATATGGAATGATAGTGAGATGGGATGAAGTAGAATCCATGAGACTATGATGCTTATGAGTATGAGGTGAAAGATCAATATTATTAATGGGATGATTGGTAAAACAATCAATAAACCTAAAGGAATATGAAGAAATAATATGAGAGCATTAAGAAGGAACATCATAGACAATCCCTAGGGAAACTAGGGTTTGGATCATGATGTTCAATTTAAGGTTTGGGTTCACCAAAAATTTTTACACCCTTATTAGATTAAGGAATATAGATTAGTGATTTAATTACGGTGAGGATTTAAAGGATAAATACATGTGGTTGTTCTAATTAATTAACTTCCAACATTAATCATACAATATCATTATAGTGCATTCAATTATTACATGGTATACTACAAACTTGATAATAGAAGGGGATTAATGCATTTATATGATTATAAATTATTATGGGAAGGTTTGGTAGTGCATAGCTAAAACAGGGGAATCTGGACTGACAATGCCTCAACACTAGAATTGTGACTAGAAACTAGTTTGGGGTAGGACTATACAACTCTACCAAGACCGCATTTATGGTTTTGACCCTACTATATAGCTTTGGATATTATTTGAATATAGTTCTATAGCTTTCATGGAGTTTCACTTTCCTAGAAATGTGTATCACTATAAAACCTTAATTATTGATCATGTTGTTAAGCCTTATAAAAATTCCAAATAAGATGTCAAACCCTATCCATGGGTGGGATACCCTTAAACATAAAAACTAGTTGGTTTGTGAGAACCCTTGTACACCACTAATGTTGGCACTACTCAAAAGAGGCCTCAAATTGCACATCATTCTCTACTTAGCATGTGATATCTAAATGAATGCAACTATGATGTGGTTAAAAATTTACAATGCTTCGATTGAGTTGTGTTCTTTTTAAAATAGTTGGAGAAAGGATGTTTAAGTACTTGCGAATGAGATAGCTTGAATTTTTGACTCGCTATGATTCTTCATAACTTGTAGTGATTATTTCCCTAATGAGTGTGTATGATATTTTGTGAGATTTATGAAGCATTATATTCCTTGTACAATTGTAGGAAGTAAGTGTAGTAATGTAGTGGCATATGATTTCTATATGTCTAAATGAGGGAGTCTATAATTTCTTATAGGGTTCAAAGGTCAATTATTAAAGAAAGGTTGGCCTGGAGGGAGTAACAAACACATTTAAAAGTGTGGAAATTAAATCAAATATGGATTTAATGTTAGTGAAAAACCATAAAAATCATCCAAGAGCTTATAGAAACTCCTAACTAAACTACGATTCTGCATAGAGATGGGAAACATGAAAACTAGAGTTTTCATCTTTCCAATTGGAGTTTTTCCATAAATTTTATGAATTGTAATTTCAAAAATTATCAACATATCAGTGTGTAAGAATATGCAATCTAGATAAGATACCTTGTGATGTCCTAAGAGGGGATAGAAATAGTGTGTTTATCTTAACAAGAGAGCATTTTCAAAACCAGTTGTGTTAAAGAGTAAATTTTCATATGAATTGTATCTCGAATTTGAGAATTTAATATAAAATTATCTTTTTGAGTTTTTATTCTATTCTTATATGATATGATATTATTTATCTTACATTCTTGACTTTTGATATATCCCTTAAATAAAAGAACTACTTAACCCTCACAATAATGTGAGACTTAAGGTTAACAACGATTATTGGATTCCATTGGTCGAAATATTGAATTCCAATATTTTCATTATTAGATTCATTGGAGTTCCAATTTTTTAATTATTGGATTCCAATTTCGATGTTATTAGATTCCACTTTTGCTATTATTGGATTCTAATTTTGATGTTATCGATTCCACTTTTGCTATTATTGGATTCCAATATCGCTAGTATTGGATTCTAATTTTTGCACTATTGGAATCCAATTTCTAAATTCTGATTTTTGGATTTCTATTTTCTATTTTAGAATTTCTATTTTGTTATTATTACATCCCCACACATAATCTTAGCATTCGCTAACTTACATAATCCTTTCAGTTGTTAACTTACATAAACCTAGCAACCACTATAAACATACATAAGAATAGAGCGGGATAGGTGAAATATCCTAACAATGGAAAATTACATTAGCCTAGGATCCACAAGTTACATATAGACATTTGATCATGGATTATTGTTGATCTTGATTTGGTTATGATGCATGATGATTATTAGAGACACTTCATATGTGGATGATGATATACTATTTGACATGGATATATTGTGAATGTTGTTGGGCATGTGATTTTTGGATATTGTGAGTAGACTTAGAAATGGACATTATATGATGATGATATAGTTGTTGATTAAATTACAAATGATATAGTTGTTACTTTGATGTTGTTGTGATTCATATATATAGATGATTTTGTGATTATATTTATATCATGTTGGATGTTCTGATATGGCCATGAGGCCGAAGGAGGTATTTGTGTTTTTGCAAAGTAAAATATCACAACAAACATCGGGGATGGAGACCAACCACAATGGAATTCTAGGTGAATTCAACAAGGTCACCATGGAAACTTGTTTTATTGTGTTGTGTTTGTTTGTTGTTAGGGATTCCCATGGGGGATCACCTTTAAATGTGACCATGGGTTTTGTGTATTTTATTATGTGGTTCCTTTTTATTATTTTTGTATGTATTTTATTAGTGATGTGTCCCTTTCTTTTATTTAATTAAATTGTGGTAGATTAATGTGAGAAAACATATGGTTAAAAGTTAAATAAATCAAATTGGGATATGGGAAAGTAATAATGGAAGTTGTTGGCTCTTTGTATTAAATATGTAAGGGATGTGTAAGTTTGTGTAAGAGTTGTGTAAGTCATATTTTGGAGTATGAAATACTCCACCTCCTTGGAAATTCGAATTTGTCCTTGGGGGCTATTTTTGGAGGCTTGTGGGACAAGTAAAACTTGTCCCATGCCTCTTAAAGCTATTTACCAACCATACCTATGGTTGGAGGGTTGATTTTAGCCCCTTTTAATGCATTTTTATTAATCATGTTGCATGTTTTAATTGCACTTTCTTCATGTTTTAAATTTGTAGTCCTTTGGGGTGTGGGCTTTTGGAGTGTGCAAGTAAATTGTCATATTTTCACCCACCTCTTTATTGTGCTTGGGAGAATGAAATTTTGTCTTTTGTGTTGGAGTTGAGGATGTGTGATGTGGCATCCTACATGGATCCACATCATCCTCTTCTCTTCCCTCTTCTATAAAATTCAAACTCTTTTCTTGTTTTGGGTTGTTGAATCATTTTGCATGCTTCTTCTTTGGGGCACATTTTTTTTGTTTGGAGCTCTTGTGGATTTTGGAGGAGATTGGAGATAATTTCATACTTGGCATTGCTGATTTTGGGATGTGTGTTTTGGCATTGAAGCTTGTTGTTTGGAAACAAAAGCTACCATGGAGAGGTAGGAGCTTAGCTCTTCTTTATGTTGTTATTTTTTTTGTGTTTGTGTGAATGGTGTATGTTTTGTTTATTTGTTGGTTGTTTGGGTAGACTGCCATAGGAATGGTGTAGGAGAAGGCTATGGGGAATTCATGTGGGGGCATAAGGGAATGCCAGTGGCATCATATTTTGTGGAGGGAGTTTGGGTTTGGGATCCACCATGGAAAAGAAATAGCTTGCATTTCTTACTTTGTGGGGGCATAAGGAAAATTTGTGGGGGCATAAGGAGGGATTGTGGGGGCATAAGGATATGTGTGTGAATTTTATTGGTGGTTTGTTATAGGTGGATGCCCAATTCCCATTGGGAGGCATAAGTAGCTTCCCCCATAGTCCTTGCTCCTTTGGCTTGCATGATCAAGCCTGAGTTTTATTTGAATGTTTTCAAATGTAGTTGTAAACTATTGTCTTGTGTTGAACTATGTGTTTTAATTTGAAATATGCATGTTGAAAGAATGTTGTGTGTTGTGGAAGCCTGTTTGTTGCCATGGGTTGCTATCCATTTCTTATTGCATTTGTGGTTGGGGCTGGGGGCCAATGATGAAGGATGGCTTCTCCTTTCATTGGATGTCTTGGTTGGGTGGAGAGTGTTGCCTTTCCCCCACTTTTGTTGTGATCAAATTGGAAGAAAAAGGAAACTTGCATGTTGTTATTCTGGAGAGAGAAGAAGATAGTTTTTCCAGTCCCTTGTGAAATATATTCATTTGTAACCTTTCCCACTTTGATGTGGATGAAATTGTAATATATTTGTGAAGAAAAGATGTTGTAATTGGTTATGAAAGTTGTATATTCGAATTGTGAAAGATATTTATATTCTGTTTTGTACATTTGAAAGAAAGAAAGTGAAATCTGCTAATTGCATTCAAGGAATGGAAGAATGTAAAGATGTATTTCTTTTTTAAGTTAATAAAGGATTGCTATACCTTCTTCATTTGCATTGTTGATTTAAATTGGAATATCAGATTGTGATTGAAATCCTAGTTTAAAAAAAAAGAAAAAGAAGAAATACGTATGAAGGAATATACTTTGTCTCTTTTGGAAATATATTAAATTGGAAACCAGACTTTACAATTTAGCTTTTAAATGATTTTTTATAAACAACTAAATGCCTTGGACTAGAATAGAAATTAATTTCCACACTTGAATGATGAAATTGATAAACAAATTTTCTAGAAATGGATCTTTGTAAATTTAAAATGGAAAAATTTTAATTAAAATGCACATGTTTCGAAGCCTACACATTAATAATCAACATTGAAATGTTAAAATTTAGCATGTTATATTATCAATGAACTCAAATTGACAAAAACACTTAAGAAAACAATTTAAAACATTGCAAAATTGAGCCCAAACCTTTTTCACAAAGTCATTTTTTGTCAATTGTTGGAAAAATGCAAATTGGAAATCAAACAAGTAAAATTACCTTCCTAAATCATCCTAAATCCTTCCTAGAATAATCCTCCATGTCTGTTTGGCATGTTGAGTGAAGGAGGAGATCAAATTGAATAAAATTTATAAGTTAAAATTTACCAGTTTGGTTTTTTAAAATCCTACATACGTAAATTGTTTTCATAAAATTGACCCCTTAAACTTTATCAAAATGTAAAATTTATGATTCTTGTGCAAAGAGGGCATCGAGCTTTTTGAGAAAGTCCTTTTTTCCCAAAACTGAAAAATTTATGGCCCTTTGAATTTTCTAGAAAAATTTATGAAAAAATTTTTTCCTTCCTTTGGGAAAAATTTGGGGAAAATTTTTTTAAGGGCCTTAAATGAGGCCAAAAATTTTCCCTTTGAAAAATCCTTAGAAAATTTTTTTAAAATTTTTTTTGGGAAAATTTTTAAAATTTTTCCGTTTTCCCCCACAAGCCCTAACCAAAAGTGAGCCACATTTCCTCATGAGGCAATGGCGTGGAGGGCGGCATCATTTACCTTCCTTTTTTAAAAATTTTGGAAAATTTTGGAATTTTTTCCCCAAAACATTTTCCCCCCCATCCCGTCCATCCGTACCCCCATGGCAGCATGGGGTGATAAATTGAGAGGGGGGGAACCTTTTTGACCTTTTTTTTGAAATTTTTGTTTTGATTTTTTGTTTCCTCGTGGCTTCCCGCCCCTTTGAAACCCTTCCATTTTTGTTTTGGAAATTTTTTTTGGTGAATTTTCCCCATTTCTGCCCCCCACCCTCCCTCTCCTCACTTTTCTCCCCACCACTTTGTTGAGTGCCATGTGTCCCCCATGCATGGACCTGGGCACGTGGCAAACTAATTAGAATTTTCTCTCCTTTGGTGAAAATTTTCCCAACTCTCTCCGCCCCACCCTTCCCTCTCCCTTTCTCCCCCACTGTGGCTAGTTGAGTGCCACGTGTCCTCGAATGGACCCATGGGCATGCGGGCACGTGGGCACAAATTTTGGAATTTTTCCCCGCAAGAAAAAATTCCAAACACCACCCCGTGACCCACCAACCCAGAAAATGGGCTTTCTTCCCCGCTCGACACGTGTCCCTTTGGGAAAATTTGACCCCAAGGTCCGCCGGCCCATAACTGGAGTTTTACAAGGAGTTAGGAGGACTTCTTTATATCATTGGAAAGGTGAGAAAATTTCCTATCCAATGGGAATGATTTAGGGAAATTTTGAATGTGTTAAGTGTGAGAAAAATCAAGTTGAAAACTCGAGCCTGTTAGAGAGTGGGTATGGTGATAATTTACCCCCGAACCTAATTGAAACTTCTAACCCTAAAATTTGGACCTTGTGACCTCTGATAATTGCTAATAAAAGAAAAGTATGTTCTAGTAGATTAAACTTGTTCCAGAACCTGTTAGTGTCAATTGTTGTCTTGCAACCTAGTTGTGGACACTTCTAATAAAAAAATTATTCCATAATTTTCCTAACTAACCCTAGGTTGTTTCTTGGGTCTCAAGTGGGTTGTTTTAATGGGCATCACACTTGGTATCAGAGCAGTGGTTCAAAATCTTGGACCATTGGGCACACTAGAAAACTTGGGACATGAAACTTAAACCTAGCACACATTTTTTAAATCTAGAAAACAACTTAGTTTAGAAATTACATATTTTAGTAAACATGGAAATTGAATAAAACTTAGAAAAATGAACTAACTCTCGCTTTGGTCTGTGCAGAGGAGGCAGATGGGGTGGGGGAATTTTCACATAGACTCAAGACTTACCACCACCACCACCACCACCACCTAGATTAGGGTGTAGCAGCCATCCTACCCCAGATTTTGTAGACTCTTCAGGATGTTAATGCCGCTCTATGTGGAGGATTAGGAGGAGGACATGCAGCTAGTCATGACAGAGCCCCTTCCATTGAGGGTCAGGTATCTCCTCAACCCAATGAGGAGCATAGAGGAGAGAACTCCCATGTGGAGTCAGCCTAGAGTAGAGTCACCATAGAGGGGACAGGGTGACCGAGTTTCAGAGCATAGAGAGAGGTCTGAGCCCTAGGCTTAGGGATGAGCATGCAGAGAGACCTAGAGGCCATCAGACCAAACCAGAGATCACATCAGGGAGATCCTAAAGCTTTGGCCATCACATTACTTAGGTGACATGGGTGGATTTTAGGAAGAGGCCTGGCTAGTGAGCTTGAGTGGTTGCTTCAAGATTTTGTCCTTGTTCTAGCAACATGAAAGCTCATGTTGTGATCCATCTACTGAGGGATGGAGTAGAGTATGGTGGAGGATAGAGGAGTAGAAGCTCCATGTAGATTCTGAGATAGTGACTTGGGAGCTATTTGAGGAGAGATTCAGGAGTAGGTATTTGTCATGGAGGTTCATACAATAGAGGATCGATGAGTTCCATGACCTCCGATAGGCATCTCTTTTAGTAGCAGAGTATGAGAGTAGATTTTTGATCTACTCTAGTATGTTGAGTATATGTAGGATGAGCAGGTGTGGATTCACAGGTTCATCTGGGGCTTGAATTTAGATATTGGAGGTGTAGTGTGGATCCACTACCCACAGACATTAGCAGAGGCCATCGAGAAGGCCTATATAGTAGAGGAGACTCGGGGAAAGACCCAGTAGGCTAGAGACCGAGTCCGGAGCCGCATACAATAGATGCAGGATAGTAGATCGAGGGGGTTAGTACCTCTTCCTTGTGGTGGCTAGGGTTCAACACAGTCATCCTTTAGGCCACAATTAGTAGTAGTAAGTAATAGAAGTCCCCCCACCTCATAGACCTCCACAAGAGAGCTGATGCACAGAGAGGTCGAGTATGGGGCCTCCTCCTAGGGGTCCCATTAGGACATAAGGTGGACCTAGAGCTCAGTCAATGGGAGCTCACCAATAGAGACCTCAGTAGACCATAGCCTGGATCATCGGGATCCATGCCACAGACTTCTAGGGCACCTACTGGAGGTGCTACTCATTGGGGAGGATCAAGAGGATGTTTTGGTTGTGGAGTTACTGGACACTTTTGGAGAGATTCCACAAAACCCTAATAACAAGGGTAAGACACATATCTCTAGAGCCTACGGTTGGTGACATGGGATGTAGCCACATGATTTATGTAGTGGTTGAGAACCGTTAGGTAGAGCATCAAAGCATAGTCATTGAGACCACAGTAGCATTGGTGGTATTTCCTACCTGTATTGTTTGATTTTGGTTCTTTTGATTCTTTCATTGCACCATCTTTAGTAGAGTGATGCAGGCTGGTGGTAGTTAGGTAGGGTCTTAGTTGGGATGTTGAGATGGCTTCTGGAGCCAAGATCTCTGTAGACTCCTTAGTTAAGGAGTGTGTAGTGGATTTGGGACCTTTCACCACTACCTAGATCTTTCGTATCCTTCCTTTGGGCTCATATGGAGTCATTTTGGGTATGGATTGGTTATCTACACACAGGGCCAGGATGGATTGTTACCACAAGACTATATCTTGTGTAGATGATTTGGGAGTTGAGTTGGTGATTTTAGGGGTCAAGAGACCCATTTCTATTCACACCATCTCCGTTATGCATCTTAAGCGGTGTGTGTGATGATGGGGTTGTCAGATGTATGTTATTATAGTTAGTGATAGATCAGAGGATGGGTCTAGTGGACCATCGCTAGATGATCATCCCATTTTGAGAGAGTTTTTAGATGTCTTTCCAGGGGAGCTACCGGGGTTACCACCCCCACGTGAGATTGATTTTCATATAGATCTAGTTCTGGAGTAGAGCCTATCTCACGAGCACCTTATCAGATGACCACCCCAGAGCTCTGTGAGCTCAAGTTACAGCTTGAGGGCCTTTTGGAGAAAGGCCTTATCCATCCTAGTGTATCCCCTTGGGGTGCACTAGTGATCTTTGTGAAGAAGAAGGATGGATCCTTGTGGTTGTGTATTGATTACCACTAGTTGAATAAGGTAACGATCAAGAATCGTTATCCCCTTCCATATTGATGACTTGTTTGATCAGATGAAGGGAGCCACAGTTTTCTCTAAGATTGATCTTAAGTCAAGCTACCATCAGCTGAGGATTTCAGAGGTGGACATTCATAAGACCACCTTCCGCATGAGATATGGGCACTATGAGTTCACAGTGGTGCCTTTTGGTTTGACTAATGCCCCCGCAGTGTTCATGAGTTTGATGAATGGGGTATTCAAGACCTTCTTAGATCACTTCATGCTCATCTTCCTAGATGACATTTTGATATACTCATGTACACGTGAGGAGCATGAGGGCACCTTCACAGGTTCTTTAATGTCTTTGAGAGAAACAAGCTTTGGGAACTTGGAGAAGTGTGCATTCTTTCAGATAGAGGTGCAATATTTGGGTCATATCATTTCTGGGGAAGGTATCACCATCGATCCTTCCAAGATTAGAGCCATTATGGATTGGCCAGCACCCACTATAGTGATTGAGGTGTGCAACTTCATGGGATTAGTAGGTTACTACTAGGAGATTTGTTTAGGACTTCTCTCAGATTACACACCCTATCACTTCCCTTTAGAGGAAAGGGAAGAAGTTTGTTGGTAGATAGATGTGAGTAGGCCTTCAGACACTGAAGGAGTGCCTCACTACAACACCTATTCTTGTAGTGTCAGATCCATAGGGTGAGTTCTTTGTTTGCACAGATGCTTCTTTAGTAGGGCTTGGAGGTGTGTTGATGTAAGAGGGTAGAGTAGTGGCTTTTGAGTCTCACAAACTCAAGGATTATGAGCTTAATTATCTGACTCATGATCTTGAGCTTGTGGAAGTTGTGCATGATTTGGTTAGATGGAGGCACTTTCTTCTTGGTAGGAGATTCACACTCAAGATAGATCACTTGAGTCTTCGCCACCTCTTCACAGCCCAATCTCAATGCTCGTCAGTGGCGTTGGATGGAGTTACTTTGTGAGTATGATATGGAGATAGAGCATGTGAAGGGGAAGGAGAATGTGGTAGTAGATGCTCTCAAGTAGATGGAGACATGTGGCTATGGCCACCTAGTGAGCACAGATTTGTGGAGTAGGATTCTTAGCAGCTTCCTCTTGACAGCTTCTACATTGTAGTACGAGTAGAGATCGAGTCTCAGAGACCCCTCGAGGGGAAGTTTGATGGTTTTTCTTTAGAGGAGATGGTCTTCTCAGCACAAGAGGCTGGATATATGTTCCTAGAGATGGAGGCTTGAGGCAGGACATCTTGGTAGAGGCACATCGTGCACCCTATTCAGCCCATCCTGGGGTGAAGAAGAGATGCACGCCACCTGAGATAGACAGTTGTATCATTGGAGAGGACTTTGTAGAGATGTGGCCCATTTGTGTCATGATGTTTAGAGTGCCAGAGAGTTAAGGCTGAGCATCAACATCTAGTAGGCCTTCTTTATCCTCATGCTATACTAGAATGGAAGTGGGACACCATTTCCATGGATTTCATTATTGGGCTACCGATGTCGAGATATCACCATGATGCCATCATGGTCACGGTTGATAAATTGACAAAAGTGGCTCACTTTTCTCTCAGTGAAGACCACTTATACAGCTAGAGTAGTGGCATGAGTATATTTGGATGAGATTTTTAGGTTGCATGGGATTCCATGGAAGATCATTTGTGACCATGATCCTTTGTACACTTCCCATTTCTGGACTACCATGCAAGTATGTCCTCGGGATGAGAATCAACTTCAAGCACAACATATCACCCTGAGATAGATGGATAGACTGAGAGGGTGAATCATATTTTAGAGGACATGCTCAGGATGTATGTGATGGATCAATAGTCTAAATGGGAGGAGTACCTATACTTAGTGGAGTTTTCCTACAATAATAGTTTTCAGAGTTCTATAGGCATGGCTCCTTTTAGGCATTTGTATGGTAGAGAGTGCAGGACACCTCTTAGCTGGGACAGGTTAGAGGATAGAGTATCTCTTGGACCAGCTCTTTATAGGACATGGAGCAAGTAGGTGGTGTTGATCAAGTAGAGATTTACAGAGGGCAGGATAGGTAGAAGAAGTATGTAGATCAACATAGGATCGACCGTAGTTTTGATGTGGGCATGAAGGTGTTCCTTTGTGTCAAGCCACACAAGAGCCCTATCCATTATGGAAAAGGTTCTAAGTTAGCTCCTAGATTCATTGGTCCTTTTGAGATCTTGGAGTGTATCGGCCCTTTGGCCTACCGTCTAGCATTGCCACCCAACTTGTCTCACATACATGATGTTTTTCATGTTTCAGTTCTTAGGAGATATATTGCAGATCCTTCTCATGTGTTAGATTAGACATCATTGTAGGTGCAGATCAAGGGAAGGTGATGGTGGAGCCCATTCACATCCTAGATCATAGGACCCTGGGCCTTCGAGGTAGAGAGGTTGATCAAGTTTGGGTGTAGTGGGACAGATATGATGAGACTATAACTACATGGGAGGATGTTACTTCATTATGAGTTCATTTTCCACATTTGTTCTAGTGACTTCTAGGAGGAATTCGAGTCTAAGGGGAGGGGGATGTAGTGCCCACTTCCTTTGACACCTTTGATGCTTATTTTGATATTGTTGATTACATTATGGACATTATTATAGTTTTGATTTAGTATGATGTTAGACATTTGATCATGGATTATTGTTGATCTTGATTTGGTTATGATGCATGATGATTATTAGAGACACTCATATGTGGATGATGATATACTATTTGACATGGATATATTGTGAATGTTGTTCGGGCATGTGATTTTGGATATTATGAGTAGACTAGAAAATGGACATTATATGATGATGATATAGTTGTTGATAAATGATAAATTGATATAAATGATAGTGATTTTGTTAAATTGCTTTGATGTTGTTGTGATTCACATATATAGATGATTTTGTGATTATATTTATATCATTTTGGATGTTCTGATATGGCCACGAGGCCGAAGGAGGTATTTGTGTTTTGTAGGTTAAAATATCACAACAAACATCGGGGATTGGAGACCAACCACAATGGAATTCTAGGTGAATTCAACAAGGTCACCATGGCAACGTGTTTTTTGTGTGTGTGTTGTTTTTTGTTAGGGATTCCCATGGGGGGATCACCTTTAAATGTGACCATGGGTTTTGTGTATTTTATTAATGTGGTTCTTTTTATTATTTTTTGTATGTATTTTATTAGTGATGTGTCCTTTCTTTTATTTAATTAAATTGTGGTAGATTAATGTGAGAAAACATATGGTTAAAATTTAAATAAATCAAATTGGGATATGGGAAAGTAATAATGGAAGTTGTTGGCTCTTTGTATTAAATATGTAAGGGATGTGTAAGTTTGTGTAAGAGTTGTGTAAGTCAGATTTTGGAGTATGAAATACTCCACCTCCTTGGAAATTTGAATTTGTTCCTTGGGGCTATGTTTTTGAGGCTTGTGGGACAAGTAAAACTTGTCCCATGCCTCTTAAATTTATTTACCAACCATACCTATGGTTGGAGGGTTGATTTTAGCCCTTTTTAATGCATTTTTATTAATCATGTTGCATGTTTTAATTACACTTTCTTCATGTTTTAAATTTGCAGTCCTTTGGGGTGTGGGATTTTTGGAGTGTGCAAGTAAATTGTCATATTTTCACCCACCTCTTTATTGTGCTTGGGAGAATGAAATTTTGTCTTTTGTGTTGGAGTTGAGGATGTGTGATGTGGCATCCTACATGGATCCACATCATCCTCTTCTCTTCCCTCTTCTATAAAATTCAAACTCTTTGCTTGTTTTGGGTTGTTGAATCATTTTGCATACTTCTTTGGGGTGCATTTTTTTGCTGTTTGGAGCTCTTGTGGATTTTGGAGGAGATTGGAGATAATTTCATACTTGGCATCTGATTTTGGGACTGTGTTTTGGCATTGAAGCTTGTTGTTTGGAAACAAAAGCTACCATGGAGAGGTAGGAGCTTAGCTCTTCTTTTATGTTGTTATTTCTTTTTGTGTATGTATGAATGGTGTATGTTTTGTTTATTTGTTGGCTATTTGGGTAGACTACCATAGGATGGTGTAGGAGAAGGCTATGGGGAATTCATGTGGGGGCATAAGGGAATGCCAGTGGCATCATATTTTGTGGAGGGAGTTTGGGTTTGGGATCCACCATGGAAAAGAAATAGCTTGCATTTCTTACTTTGTGGGGGCATAAGGAAAATTGTGGGGGCATAAGGAAAATATGTGGGGGGAATAAGGAGGGATTGTGGGGGCATAAGGATATGTGTGGTGAATTTTTTGGTAGTTTATTATAGGTGGATGCCCAATTCCCATTGGGAGGCATAAGTAGCTTCCCCCATAGTCCTTGCTCCTTTGGCTTGCATGATCAAGCCTGAGTTCTATTTGAATGTTTTCAAATGTAGTTGTAAACTATTGTTTTTTGTGTTGAACTATGTTTTAATTTGATTATGCATGTTGAAAGAATGTTGTGTGTTGTGGAAGCTGTTGTTGCCATGGGTTGCTATCCATTTCTTATTGCATTGTGGTTGGGGCTCGGGGCCAATGATGAAGGATGGATTCTCCTTTCATTGGATGTCTTGGTTGGGTGGAGAGCGTTGCCTTTCCCCACTTTTGTTGTGATCAAATGGAAGAAAAAAGGAAACTTGCATGTTGTTGTTCTGGAGCAGAAGAAGACAATTTTTCCAGTCCCTTGTGAAATTTATTTCATTGTAACCTTTCCCACTTTGATGTGGATGAAATTGTAATATTTTGTGAAGAAAAGATGTATGTAATTGGTTATGAAATTTGTATATTCAAATTGTGAAAGATATTTATATTTTGTTCTATACATTTGAAAGAAAGAAGTGAAATCTGCTAATTGCATTCAAGGAATGGAAGAATGTAAAGATGTATTTCTTTTTAGAATTAATAAAGGATTGTAAGACCTTTCCTTCATTTGCATTGTTGATTCAAATTGGAATATCAGATTGTGATTGAAATCCCTATTTATAAAAAAAAAAAAAAAGAAGAAATACGTATGAAGGAATTATATTACTTTGTCTCTTTTGGAAATATATTAAATTGGAAACCAAAATTTACAATTTAGCTTTTAAATGATTTGTTTATAAACAACTAAATGCCTTAGACTAGAATAGAAATTAATTTCCACACTTGAATGATGAATTTGATAAAAATTTTTCTAGAAATGGATCTCTATTATAAATTTAAAAAACTGGAAAAAATTTAATTAAAATGCATAGGAAATGATTCGAACTGCATGCACATTAATAATCAACATTGAAATGTTAAAATTTAGCATGCTATGACATCAATGAACTCAAATTGACAGAAACACTTAAGAAAACAATTTAAAACATTGCAAAATTGAGCCCAAACCTTTTTCACGGTCATTTTTTCATCAATTGTTGGAAAAATGCAAAATTGGAAATCAAACAAGAAAATTACCTTCCTAAATCATCCTAAATCCTTCCTAGAATAATCCTCCATGTCTATTTGGCATGTTGAGTGAAGGAGGAGATCAAATTGAATAAAATTTATAAGTCAAAATTTACCAGTTGGTTTTTAAAAATCCTGTAGAACGTTTTCTAAATTGACCCCTAAACTTTATCAAAATGTAAAATTTATGATTTCTTGTGCAAAGAGGGCATCGAGAGATTTCAGAAAGTCCTTGTTTTCCCAAAACCGAGCTTTCTAGAAAAATTTATGGCCCTTTGAAGTTTTTCCTTTGGTGGGAAAATTTGGGAAAATTTTCCCTAAGCGGACCGCGCCCGAAAATTTAAAAATCCTTAGAAAATTTTTTGGGCCTTTTTTTTTTGGGGAATTTTTTTAAAATTTCCACCGCCATGCCCATAAGCCAACAGAGGCTAGGCTACCACGTGGCAGGCATGGGGGTGACATCGGGGTGGGAAACCCTCATTTTCTTTCTATCTTTTTAAAATTTTGTTTTGGAAAATTTTTGTGTTTTTCCCCCATGGCCCCACACTCCCGCCCTCACCCCGTGGTGAGACCTTTTCCATAGATGGGGTGGAACCCGTGTGCACCATTTACCCCCTTTCCCTCCCTTTGGGTGAAAAATTCACCAACTTTCCCTCCACCCCCATCCCTCCCTCTTTTCTCCCCCATCGTGGTTGTTGGGTGCCACGTGTCCTGTGGACCCGAGACCGTGGCGTTCAAGTGCTTATTGGAATTTCCCCCTCCTTGGAAAATTTTCCCCAACACCTCCACCACCCCACCCTTCCCTCTCTTCTCCCCCGCTTGGCTTAGTTAAGCCCACACGTGTCCTGGTGGCCCCGTGGGGCATGAAATGGTGTAAAAAAAATTTTTCCCCACAAAGGAAAAAATTCCAAACACCACCCCATGACCCGCCAACCCGGAAAATGGGCTTCCTTCCCCACTGACACGTGTCCCTTTTGGGAAAATTTGACCCCAAGGCCCACCGGTCCATAACTAGAGTTTTACAAGGAGTTAGGAGGACTTCTTTATATCATCGGAAAGGTGAGAAATTTCCTATCCAATGGGAATGATTTAGGGAAATTTTGAATGCGTTAAGTGTGAGAAAAATCAAGTTTGAAACTCTAAGCCTGTTAGAGAGTGGGTATGGGGATAATTTACCCCCTGAACCTAATTGAAACTTCTAACCTAAAATTTGGACCTTGTGACCTCTGATAATTGTTAATAAAAGAAAAGTATGTTCTAGTAGATTAAACTTGTTCGGAACCTGTTAGTGTCAATTGTTGTCTTGCAACCTGGTTGTGGACACTTCTAATAAAAAAATTATTCCATAATTTTCCTAACTAACCCTAAAATAATTGTAATGGCCCATAAATAGCTCAAACTCAATACTATCAAATAGAATAATGCAAGAGATGTAAATATAGGAGGTGAATGTGTAACTTCCTCCTAGAATCATGGAAATATCTAACTATAATGAAGTAAAAAAACACCTAGAATGGTGTAGTCAAGTAGTAACCAACATATTAGTTAGTCAAAATATGGCACTTAGCGAAAAACATACAAAAGGTTCGCGTGGAAGAGCAGAGCGCATTCAAAAGTGCGGGAGGATTGGGAAGGAATCACATGCTGAGGACAAAGACAGATTTGGGACTTAGCCATTTTCATGATGATGAGCTATTTTTGGAGATAGCATGCCAAACACACAAACTAGTTAAAGACTTGTGTGACACACATTGGATATTTTGGAGGATTAGCTACGAAGTGCTTTGCATGGGTACATGATGAGAATAGATTTACTACTGATAGTTAACTAGAAGAATTCTATTGTTAGCACACTTACATGTGTGGCTATTATTTTAATGGCGCATGGCTAATAATAGTATGTGACATATTTTAAGATTAGATAAGTAGTGAAGGAAAATTCCCCACCCTTATAAATAAGTAATGAACTCACATAACTTGCTCAAATGACCTCACAATGACCTAAAATTTTGCATGAAGCACCAAGAATATTTAATCTTTGATCTCACATGATTTTTTTGAAAAGTATAGGTCTGAAATTTTCCATCCCATCTCATTTGCATACAAGAACACTACATGTTCTCAACACCAACTTTTGTGCAACATAGAAACTTGAATCCTGGGGCTGAGTTAAGCCTAAATTTGGATCACACATGTTGTAGACACTCTCCCAAAGCTTCTACCATGCTTTCTCTGACCTGTACCAGACTTTCACACCTCATCAGACTCATTAGGCACTTGAAACCATCCTAAAGTGGCACTAAGAATCAACCTTTAACTCCATGCCTTCTTAAAACCACAAGAAATCATCTTGAAAATTTGATAACCACCTGATATTATGGCTCTTGCACTCTCACTTTTCCATAAATTCCTTTGAAATCAATGAAAACAACCAATGACCAAGGTTCAACAAACTCCCCTTTTTTTATTGATGACAATCTACTCAAAAACCTATAATCTTTGATGGCAAACACTTGTTTACCTAGTTTCTGCTTGCATACTTTATATCTCTCCCTTTTTCACATAATTTAAAAAGGTTTATAAACCACTTGACATGAACCACTTGACATGAACCAGTTACATTAAAAGGATAAGAAAATAAAAGCAATTAAACTTATTTGTCAACAATCTCCCCTTAGGTAAGTGACTCCATCTGTTTTGAGCATCTTCAGAGCACCACTTAAAGTTAATGGTCTATCTATCATGCCTTGAATTCAACTTTACAATTTTTTCAAGGTCCTAAAGCTCCAAATCAGTCTTCTACAATCATGTTTAACTGAGATAAGAAGACTTCACACTATCACCAACTTAACCAATGAGAGAAACATCTCTTTCATACTTGGAATGGCCATGACAACACAATGTCAACCTCCTGAAGGATCAGGGACACACTCCCCCTATCTTGGAGTATCCATATACATCATGAGAAACCTACCAAAACATTTAGGAAAACATTTATTTTTGAAGAGTACTTCATTCCACTGACTCAACTTAATTTTTCCTTCTTTGACCACTTGAAGCCTGTAGGCCATCATCTTCCACTATGGAGCACCAATAGAATTTCACTAGCATATTTTTCCTTGAGATCACCATCAAGATATCTTCCACACACTTTGAAAACATGTCAACAATATATACACTTTAATAAACTTATCAAAAATAAGTGAAACTATCTTCCATACCTAAGTTACCAACACTATTGATCACTGGCAAACAGTCCAACACTATCATGTGTAACAAAAAAATACCTTTTCTTGAATCCTAAAACCTTTTCTATCCTCTAGCCTTATGAACTTAGATTATTTGTTCAAAATTTTAGCTTCAAAATCCTTCATTTGACCTTCCAAAACTAATTTTCCATGCATGTTGCTCATTAGGATTGTGTAAACTTAGTCAGGGCAGCAAGGTAGCATTTTGTCTTGAATTCTCTTATCTCCTCCAAGATAGTGTTCACATATTACTAAAACATTTGTAACAATGTATAGAACCTTTTCAAATGAATACCAATCATGCTTAGGCCAATATCATACATATAGCTCTTGAATTTTCTTAGAAGAACCTTGATTATGTTCTTTCTTGATCACATCACTATCTGAGTCAATCTATTTGAGATCCAACTGATCAAGTAGGACTTGATCTCCTTAAACCACTTATGTGACATCTACATGGCTCCATACATATGAACACACTGAATGCAAGCTACACCAACACATGATTACTTCATGATACTCTAGAGAACTCAGACTTGGAAAATATAAATTTTAGACCTCATGATTCTAATCACTCCCCCTGTGAGTATGCTCAATATAAATTTGGACCTTTGACCATAAACGGATTTTCAAATAAGAACTTCAAACCACCATAAAAATTATTTCCAGAAATATACACTAGAGAATCCAAACATGACCTTGATAAGTCATAGGTTACATACCTTCGCAAAACATAAAATTCCTTCACCACCTAAAATTATTCAATATCCGGTAGATCCCACTAAAATTAAAACATAATGTTGTATTCTTTCATCTCTTGCACTAGATGAATGTGGCTCAACCGTGGTTGGCACAACATATGGTCCATTGTAATGAAACAGGGCATATTCGTAATCGACTTCACGATCAATGGATGAATGGTATGACGATTCCTTGATTTCCATAGTTGTTGATGGGACATTGTTATGCTATACATTCCAATTCCTTTACCACCTCACTCATGACAGTCAATGCGTAGTCATTTCCTCAACACAACTCAATGCTAAATTCACAAATTTTTCAAATCTTGTAAGACCATCATCTGAATCTGAGTCACTCAAAAAGGGATCTAATAATTGTTTCCGTAGGACATCAAATCACCACTATGAAAATATGTCCTCACTTCTCGGACTATGTATTTTCCATATTCCATGGTAAAGTGCATGCGTAATAAGTTCTAGCATAACAACACCAAAACTATACACATCACTCTTGTCTATGAGACGATTTGTCATATAGTACTCTAGGTCAGTAACCACGAAAATCACATTAATGGTATATATATTAAATCTATGAGAACTGGGTATGTAAAATCTACACTTAAGTTCATCTATATTATGCCTACCAAGTATTCCTTTCACCTTAGTCGACACATGCCCTTTACCACCTTGTCCTTTTCATCCCTCTACAATGAATTTGGACAGACCAAAATCTACTACTTTAGCGTTGAGATTCTCATCTAGCAATATGTTGGTTGATTTGATGTCTGTGGATTATGGTTGGGTTTGCATGGTTATGTAAGTAGGCCACGCCCATAGCTGCCTCAACTACTATCTCGAACCCTTGTCTTCCCGGTTCAAATAAATATCCCCTCTTCCTAAAAAAATTTACGAAATTTTGTTAATTAAAATTTCATTCTAGCGAGAATTTTGTGTATCAATTACCCCTAAAAATTTGGGGTATCAGATTATTGGTAAAACGTAGGGCTCAAAAGCATGTCTAGGCTTATTGCTAGGAAAATCTTCAATAGGGATGATTCTTGGGTCACTTTAAGAAGGTAAGAAAATCCTCAACAGGGGCAATGTTTGGGTTGCTTTAAGAAGGTATAAAGATCTTCAACGGTTTTTATGCTTGGATCATTTTTAATAAGGTAATATTGAGAATCCAAAAGACTATATTCACAGTTTCTCCCACATAAAATTAAGGAAGAAAAATGCTCCACTAAATTTCTCATATATTTTCAAATACACCTCCTTTTGCTAAAATTATTTTTGGAAATGATTTCTAGATTAATTTAATCTAAAAATTCCTTCTATGATTTATCCGAAGAAGTCCCCCAATAGACATATTTTACAAAAATCACATAAATTTCTCAAATGACCTCACAATGACCTAAAATGTTGCATGAAACACCATGACACCTTCCTCCATTATATCCCATTATTTTTTTGAAAGGAATAGGTATGAAATTTTCCAACCCATATCATTTTCATATAAGAACATTACATGTTCTCAACACCAACTTTTATGCAACATAGAACTTTGACTTGGGGGTGAGGTGAGCCTAAATGTTTCTCACACATTCTGTAAACACTCTCCCAAAGATTTTCCCATGCTTTCTTTGACTTGTACCAGCCTATCATAGGTCATTAGACTCATTAGGCACATGAAACCATCCTAAAGTGGCACTTCCAATCAACCTTCAAGATCATGTATTCAAGAAACCAGATGAAATCATCTTGAACTATTGAGAACCACCGATATGCCCGATCTTTCATTATCCCTTTACATCAACTCCTTTCAAATCAATGACAATAACCAATGAATAGTTTTCAACACTTATGAGCATTTTGTGTTACACCTCCTGTTCTTTCCTCATTCTCATCATCTTTCCATGATCCTACTTATCACCATGCTCCTACATCTTCCAAAAAAATCCCATCTTCACCGAGTGACATTTGTAGGCAGCCATTTCCTAATCCCCATCAATGAGTTTATCTTCACATTCTATGTCACATCAATTTAATCAATTCTTGATCAATTCTATTTTACCATCTTCATCATCTACCCCTATCTTAGATATTATTTCAATCGACCCTTCAAGGGCTGTCCTCACATCCGTTGTATCCACAATCCCACTATCTACCATTTTAATTGCCGATGCTTCTCTTTCATGTACAACTATTCCTACTCTTATCACATCCGCACTAGCCTTAAGTGCACTGTCTCTTTATCCACACCTATCATGCCTAGACTCATACTTACGTCTCCCACACACACTGTCACAACAATTATTTCTTCCACATCCACAAGTCCACCCCTATATATCTTGAAATCACTATCACATACTTCTTTACCCATGCCCACATCATCCAATCCTCAAACATATATCATTCCCACACCCACACTTGTTATCACACCCATCACATCTCCTCAATCCACATATATGCCTCTTGAGACAACCAAAATAAACACGGTTGATAGTCATCCATATTCCATCCTTACCCCGACCCATTCACCATCTACACCATCTCACATAGACATTATTAACCACATGATCCAAATACCCCTTTCTATTTCCATATCCACATCTATTCCTACTATCGATTCTACGCCGAATTCAATCAAACCACTACATCAGATCATGTTATCCCATCCACATCTCTTCCTCCTTTGCATATTGTGTCATCCTTATATTCCATATTGGTTCCTCTTTCGATGATTCTACCCATACCTATTACATCTACTATCATGACCACATCCCCATTATCTCCTTCTTCTTCTACACCACCTACATAATTATATCAATATTGGAGACCACTTAAACTCATAGCTACCATAGGCGATCCTCCTGTCTCATCCACATCACCAAACATTCCGCATGAAACTAATTCCCATCCTCCCTAGAATAAATCATGAAAAATTACTTCCTCCATCACCCACAACCCCATCTTCTCATCCACTGTCGAAATCATTATTATCCCTACTAAGGGAACTCCTAAACAATCTAAATCTCAAAACCTTGGTATCCTCCCACAACAATCCTTGAGCATCCTCACAAGAAGATATACATCCCTTTTATAAAGACTAAATCTACATCTTCCATCCTGGGGCCTCATCCCTTTGTCTTAGGACCCCCCTCCATCGCGACCGATCAACCAATCCAAATCCAAATAGTCTTATTCCCTCCTACGGCCATCCTCGTCATCAAAAATACCTCCAATTATCCAGGTCATCTAGGCCTAAATCATTGACCACTACGTCTTCTTCTACACCACCTAGACTTCGACCTAATCCACCTTCACAATCACCATCAACACCATATTATAGAACCTTCATTGGTGCCCAAATCAAACCATATGCAAAGGTACTCCAACATTCTCTTCATACTTTTACCATCACGATCCCACCTATCGATCCTTTGACCCAAACTGTCTAAAGACCTCATGTTTTGATCCATATTGCATATTCACTTATCATCGCACTCTAAACCATGACACCTAGAATTATAAGGCTCTTCAAACTATTTTCCATGATCCCATTGATCGAGAGGACCTCCTTGACAAGTACCCTTATCCATCTACTACTCCATCCATAGGAAATTTGATCCCTTTTATCATATCTCCATCCGATCAACTCATCCTATCTCATCTAGCTTAGTTTATCTAATCGTACTTTTATCCCCTCTTCATACGACCACCTTCATGGTCCTATTTGTGTTTCCCTTTGGAAACAATATGGATTTCAACCCACCATTCCAGCATCTATTTCATAAATATTTATTTAACTCATCTCATCTAATCCCTATTTATCTTTGTTCCTTTAGGGGACCATTTAATCATCTTAAATGCATATCATTTTCTCCCCTAATAGGTAGCACTTGCTCTTATTTTCATTTGTCATATCTTCTTAATGTGACTTTAACATCAGCAACCTCGTAACTTTATCATAATGAAACCACTCCGAGAAAGGAGCCAACACAGAAAATTTTCCCCAACTAGATCACCCCATACATTATTATGCACAAATATGGGTCGAGATCCTATCATTTGGCTTCACTTGATGATAAACTAGAAGTGGAACCACTTAACACATTGCACTTGCAAAAATTCTATTGTTAGCACATTTACCAATGTGCCCTTATTCATGTCCTTGGATCATTCCTCTATCTTATCCCCTTCCATCTCTCATCATGATGATTTGGGATTATGTGTTCTTCCATCACTTCCTAGGAGTGATCTTAAATATGGGCACCACAGATATTCCCGTAGCATATGCCTTATGGATAGGTTCTCCCTTTGGTAAGAACTCCACAATCATCACATATGCCACCTTTTTATTCACCTATTAGAACAATGAAAAGGTTCAATGGGTGTCTCTTATACACTCTTTATCCCCTCCTAAGTGAAATACTTAGCTAGTCCCAACACTCCCCATGTAAAATATAAATTCATGGATGCTTGAATCAAAAATCAAAACTATCAAAAATAGATCTGATCCCTTGAAGGAAATTTTTTCATTCAAAAAAAGTGGAAAATCAAAATCATGAAATCAAAATCAAAATCAAAATCAAACAAATATATTGATCCCTCGAAGGATGACTATCATTTCTTCTTACCATCTATATATTATACAAAGTATACTATACCCTCAAAGGATGGCTACTTCTTATGTAATTTGAAGGCTTACCACTTTGATCAGCCTTCCATTTTATCAAAGCATCCCAAGAAATCTTATTACATTTACCAACTTTCTTTCCCCTTCCTAGAGTTGGGGCATAGTTTAGGGAATGCCACTTTTGGAGAACCCTCTTTCCTTGTACAAGTTTCATCTCAAACCCCTTTTTCATGTCAAATTTAGGTTTGTGAGATCATTTCATCCTTTATTTCCTTGTGATCTATGAACTAACTAACTATCATTGGTTATTTATTAGCAGTAGTTTTGGTTTCATGTTCCTTGTGTTACCTAGATCTCCTTTTTTACCTCAAATGTGGTTGGAGGAATATTTTCCTTGTACTTCCCTTGCTATAATGTAGTGTTTTTCACACATATAGGTCACCACCATTACAAGGAATTTTCATCCTAATCCTATCACATATTTCTTTCAATACACCTTTCATCTCAATCACCTATATGCTATCTATCTATCTTACAACACATTTATCATTAATCACATTCAATCCTAATTTGTTTCCATCACATATTACCCATATACATTCTAATCATTATTATCAAATTCAAACATAAAACACATTTACCACATTCCACATTCGTAGCATCATCCATACACATGCACATCAAAATAAACATCTAATCTTATATTTATTTTACCATCATCATCAAGTATAAAACAAACATACAATCTAAAATCACCATCACATCTAATATAAAAGCCATCATCATGACATTTAATCATCATATCAAATTAAAATCCATCACATCACATAATGAACACATGATAATCCATAACAAAACCATATATCATATATAAAAATTTATATCAATACATAATTTCCCTCTAGGAGGATCCCTTTAATCTAAAATGTTATCAAAATTTGTAAAGTGAATATCCGAGGTTGCGGTTCCTTATCTCCTAGGGTGGGCACAACACCCGATCCCCACACATCTCCACTACCCTCTTTGCCTCCCTTTACTCACTATGGTTATGTCACACTTTCCATGCTCCTAGATTTCCCACTCCTTCAAGCTACCATCCTTTAAACATGCTCCCAATAGTGCGGGGTCTTTGGTAACTTATAAAACAAAATCCCCTCGTAATATCAAGCCTCTATGGCTAGCACCTTGTATCTATCCATGGAAATCATGAAAGAGGGTGTCATATGTCTTGATCCCCTGTGGTGCTTCCTAAAAATCATTTTTGAGTCTATCACTACAATAGTAGACAAATCTCCAAAGCAGGCCCTAAAGGCCTCCCTCTACCTATGGTAGTGGTACCTCTCCTTAATAATTCAGTCTCTCTCATGAGTTACCACATCTCGCTACTACAAGGTTGTATCCCTCTCTACTCTCATCTCATCTAATTGGGTACATAATCATGCCACCTCTTTAGCCTCTCCTACTCTATCTCCACCACCTCCAGGAAACGCTTCAACCTCAACCTCAATCTCCTTTATCTCCTCCTCAATCCCCCAAGTTGATCATGTTGTCATGTGCCAATCAGATTATTCTGTTCTTACTCCAAAATTTTCATCATCATCCCATGGCACAACCTCCTCCTCCAACGGTTCTACCATAATAGGACTCGATAACTCTCTATCCACCTCCTCCATCTTATATAAAATGGATCATGTCACACCTTTGTTTGAGTGACTCCAAACTCGTCGTCTCACTCTGTCAAAATGAACAACTTCTATCATCTTTGATCATCTCCCTGCACCTATCTCATCCTACTTATCCCCACTAGCTACACATCCACACCAAGCCAAGTGGGGAAGTCATGATATGGCTATCACCTAACTCGATCAACATCCAAATCATGAGCCGATCCACATATCTCGATGAAACTTGTGTGTGAGACACTAAGGATGGTGTAAAATGACTAGTAGTAGTAGTGAAAGAAATTGGAATAATATAGATAGGTGGGAGAGTGGAAGTAAGTGGTTGAGTGGTGACAGAATTTGTAGCCATAGAAGTGTTGAGTTCCACCAAATTATTTGCTTCCTCACGTGTCACATGTTATATTAAGTCTAGATCTTGAGGGTTTTCAACAATATTATCATTAATGGCCTTAATATGTTCTTTGGTAAAATTAGTATGAGAGTGAGCCATGGTGAAAAAGAGAATAAACCCTAGAATGAGAAGCTATGAGTGAAGATCCTAGAAGCGTGGATGATCGGGTTCACTAAAATTATTAACTAGAAAGAGAAATATGGGGAATATTGGAATTATCTTCACTCCAAAATATGTTGAATATTGGAATTATCTTCACTCCAAAATCACACACATTGGATTCTAAAATCACACATTGGATTCCAAAATCGCACATATTGGATTCAAAAATCGCATATATTGGAATCAAGAATCACATATATTGGAATCCAAAATCACCTATATTGGAATTAACTATACTCAAAAATCACATATATTGGAATCTGAAAATCAAAATATTAGAATCCATTAATTCTCCTTCGAGTCCAATATATTTGGTCACGAATGAAATTTATGAATCTATGAAAAAATGTTTAATGATTTCAGGGAATCCAACATTTATATGAGAAATAATGCTTTTATTCGTTAGCCCATATAAAATAGATGCATGTTCTATTTTATAAGGGCTAGTGGCTACTAATTTGAATGATAGCTTTGGAATAATGCTCTTATCATTTTTAAGATTAAACTATGTAAATTTGAATATTTCAGAATCCATTGGCCAAGCAACCACTAGGATAATGGCATTCACGAGATGTGAGATACTTCTTAATTCAATTACTATGGTTCGATTAACCTTAGGAAACCAGAGAATTACCAAAGATGTTATGAATAAACTTACATTGGGTAATGATTCAATTTAGGAGAATGAAATCAAATGTAATTTTTTTTTGATATATTTTCATATTTAAAGTTAGATATCAAATTTACTTCATTTATTATGGTGTGATTGAACCTCAGTGTAACCAGAGAATTTATGAAGATGTTATGAAGAAATTAGTAGAGGGCAACGATCCAGTTTAGGAGAATGTAATTAATTGCAAAACCTTACAAGATATATTTTCATATTTAAATTTAGATATAAAATCAATTTTAAGAGACATGGCATAAAATTTATCATATTCAAATATGGATATGAACTTATTTAAAATTAATTGTACAACCATCCCATATATATGTTAGTATTTAAATATAGCTATGAAATAAATTGAAGTTCCTTTACTAAAGGTAAAATTACAGTAAAACATTTGAAGAATAATTTGTATTTATAATGTGACACTATTCTCTAAGATGGGCTTCCAAATCAACAATACAAAACATAGTAAATATCAAATAAAAAAATCTCCCTATAATTATTTTTGTGATCTAATGTAATCCCGAACATATTTGACATTATTCAATGGTTGCAACAAAGGCCACAACACATCTAACAAATATTTGTCTTCTAACTTAGAATCAATGTTAATTGTTTCAATAATTATGTATTTCACAACATCATTGAACTTGTTTTTCTCTAAAGAGTCATCTACAAGCACTGTATTTTTACAAGTGTATGATGCATTAAAATACGACCAAACAAATTTAAGATTCTTGAGATATAATTTGGGATTCCTAGAACCTTCATAATCAGATTGTTTGATCTCAACGCAATCTTCCTGTGTAAATATGAACTCGAAGCTTGCAACCTCCAAGCCAATGTTTTGAAGGAATGAAGGCATCATGTCAACAATATTTGAATTTTTTCCCAATGTTCATATTGTTATTTTGAAATTTATTTTGCACCATTGCAAGAATTATTTCACATTAGATCTGAGAAAAAAATTGAGCTTAATGCCACCAATTTTTTTTAACTGTTTAAATGTTGAATTAACCTTGTGGAGGGTGTGTGCCAAAACACTATTTATATCAAATATGATTGGTCTCATGTTGCATGTGTTCATATCTGCAAATGAAAAACACAAAATAAAATGGTTGAGGGAGGTGAATCAATTGAAAAATAACAAATAATACCCTTTTGATATTTTTATATCAAAAATTGAATGGTTGTAGGTGGTGATGAAGGTTAAAAAATCTAAGGGTGTTTCTCATTTCCTCTTGTTATACTAGGATATTTTTGTACAATATTTATTTGAATAGAATGTTATGGTTCAGCGTGATGAGTCTTTACATACTCTATTGTAGCTACTTTATTACATTGGAAAGTGGCATATGTTCTATTATCAAAGAAAAAACTAGTTTTAAATCATGCTCGTAATTAATTTAGGAATACATATTTCATTAATAAAAATTAATAAAATATTTGTTACAATAAATATTTTCTCGTTAATTCACATTCACAACTTAAACAATCACTCTCTAAACTTATAATTAGGGAAAATTTAAATTCTCCCAACTTATAATCATATAATCTCAGCATACAAAATAGTTACGCAAAACCATCACAAAAACATATGAATGTATTTTATTTACAATGTTAAGTTGTATCATCATAATAACATTTTGAAATGTTATCTTTTTATTTAGCATTTACTTGCTACAAATATTTGATTCCCTCTACCACATTCAATCCATTTGACACTATTAGCGAAAATTATTTGTAAAAATCGGTCATCACCCACATATCTTTTGAAAAATGTTCTCTTCTACATGTCATCTAAACCATAAAATTTGTTGGAGAGTTTCCCTTTGCACCTAATGTAATACACATTGTGTCTTCATAACTGGAGTTAACATATTTTATACTCCAAACCTTTTCTAGATCCTTTTTTGCAATTCCATCGACTATATCGCAATGTTCTTTTCCCCAGGTGACTACTGGATTCAAGTCAGACGATATTTTTTTATTGAAGGCCTTTATCAGTTGTTCAACATCAGCATAAGTGATTTTGTCTTACCATAATCCCATTTCAAATTTTGTCGATAATGAATTTATAAACTCTTTCAAGCCACCTTGCATGTTGATATTCTCCTTGTGGAACTTGAATGACATGCCCCTAGAGGGTGTTTGGTTTTTCTCATACAATAAGCCCTCCAAATCTAAAATAAGCAAGTAATTCTTGTGGCTAATTGCAAGGAAGTAAATAATTTTTTTAATCGATCTCATATCAATTCTAACCAATGGAAAAAATCAACATTTTAGCTTGCGGCTACCACTTACTGATGGACCTTGCATGTAGGATTGCATCTTCTTTATCCACAAGTGGGATCCTTTGATGCAATATTTATTTCAAAAAAACACCAATCTATTCATAATATAGCTATTTCTATGGAAAATGAAAGTGTATTTGAAAAAAACATAGTGATCTACGTGGTAAAATGGTAAATTCAATATTAGCACTTTAGGTAGCTACCACTTACCGACTAAGATTTTGGCTTGGCTTGCATAGACCTTACTAGCTGTTAGTTTTTTTGATGCAAGATGTATTACAAACAACAGTAATAAATTCATAAATAATTTCATGTTATGGAAAATGAAATCATAATTGAAATACATACTAGTCTCTGTGGTAATATGGTAAGTACAAATCAAAATGTTCTATGTATTTTGAATGAATTTTAGTGGTTGCTAGGGTTCATTTATATTTGTTAAACCACCCATTGGTAGACAACAGTTTTGATATATTGATGTGGATTAGTGACCATTAGGTTATGCCATCATTGGCTAGAATAAGCATCGATTCTAATGTTTGTATCATTATGTTGATACTAATTTTTTATGCATACAACCAGTAAAATTTTTAACTATAAAATATGTAGCATTGGATGCCACCATGAACTATTGAAATAGGTTATTTAGTAATTCCTTCTTTGAAAATGGTTCCTCTTCAATAATTAGCCGATATCATTCTCTTTAAATTTGTGAGCATCTAAAATGGATATTTTTAAAAATATGCATGGCCAACATACCTAGTTCTAACTACATAGTCGTGTTGGTTACCACCACACACTCCATCAGTTACTTTCTCTGGTTGTTGGTCATTTTCATAAACCATTAGTTGTCTTATAAATTTATGGGGCTTAGTATCGGTTCTTATTTATAAAATGCACATGACTAACATACCAAGTATTTTCTTGCATATTCATGGATGATGTGGCTGAGTTCTCCTCATTTGTCACTAGAAATGGTGAGCACAGAATTAAAAAAAAAACAAAAACAAGGAAATTGAAAACATAACTCATCAAACATATTTATAAAGCGATTGACGGTCAATCAACATGATGAATTTGTTATGTAGTGTGAAGTTGAGATGTTTGTAAATCAATTCTTATTGTTCTTTGGTTGTCTCGCATAAATAAGAAATGTGTAAGTAGATTTTTTTGTTGAAAGACTTTTAACATAATCACATGTTCAAGTTGTATTCTCGTACAAATATTTCTTCATATGACAATGGTAATGTTTCAAAATTATTTCCTAACTATGTGTCTTAACAATAAAAAATAGATTGATTGGATTCAACTAATGCATGTAGTGTGACACTACCTCCATAAATCACTAATACTATAGAATTGTGGGAACAACATCGAGGGAACATCTCTGACCAAAAATCATATGATCGCTCACAAGTAAAAGTATTTTTGTTTCCTTTTAGACCAATTTCTCTTGCAGTTATCTATTGCTATGGTAGTTTTTCCATCCAATCCCTAGTGACTTCTCTTTCATTTTTGCTATCGTCGCAGTGTGTGCATTCCAATTATTGTGTACATAAGACACAAACTTTTAAATTTCATACTGCTATTATAGATTCTGTAACATCCATCCAAAATTTATTCTTCACCTTTGTCATTAACCTTTTCCATGTAGTTTTTATCATTTCTCTCAACATTTTTGAATATTCAATATGTATGAGAAAAATAATAATACATTTCATCTTATCGGGTTCTAAATAGTGTTAGCATATCCATTATTTCTTGGAAGAAATATCGTTAGAAAAATTACAAAAATCAAATATAACACATTTTGCATTAAAAGGATTGGTGGAAGGAATACCCGCTAGAGTTTATGAAATATAGAGCAGGTGTGCATATTGACAAGTAAATTCTTGTGTCCTCCATCCTTGTCGGTATATTGTATTCCATTCGACACCACAATTTTTTCTAATATTATCCGAGCCTTGACGAGAAGAAATTCTTCCACCACCTAGTCCTTTTTCATTATATTTTTTCCGCTATGTGGTAATTATATTTTCTCTTTCCTTTCCTCTCTTCACCCAATAGTACGATAACTAGTAGTAGTGTGATTTAGGCTATTTAACTTTTTCAATTACATTGGATTCACTATGGGATGTCAATAGATCAATATCTAGATGTTTGTCTTTAAACTATTGTAGAACTTTTACTCTCAATTTTTGTCTCTTTTAATTCTCAGGAAGTAAGAATTAGATGTCTAATTTATTACACCTTCCTGAATAGGGCCACTTAACAATACATCCCTTGATTTTAATTTATCTACTAGTAATAATATTTCTTCTTCATTCATTCCTATAGCATTCTGAATTAATTGGCTATGAATCTTGCGAATGAATTAGGTTGAAACTTATCTTAATTATATTTAATGGGGGAACAAGTAAGGCCAACAGATCCAAACAACTCAAATGGTGTATTCCATTTAGTCCACATATCATCCGGAAATAATGGAAAAGTCCATTTTTCATATAGATTGTTAGTTGTGTCCATTTTGAAATCAAAATGCATTTACTCTCAAAGTTATAAATTCAAAGGAAAATCATATGTTTTATCTTTTTATATAAGGAATATAAATGTTAATAACAAATGCGGAAAATCAAAATACATTGCCCTCCACTCCTTTGTTTTTTTCCAATGCGGGATGTTGTGAACATCAAGCAATTTCAAACCAATCTATCTTTGTACATCAAATCAATAAACCTACTTTCTATCCAATTTATTTTCAATTCATTTTTTTGTAAATATTTGTAATGGTTTCGTTAGTTGCATTTGCAGAAAGAATGTGAGCCCTTCGAACTCTAGCCTCTTATGTAAATACTTGTAAGTATCTAAGCCCAAAATATGTTTTTTGTGCACATATTGTATGTTGGCTTTCAAGTATATAAAATTTAATGGTATCCCTTTCCAAGTATTTCAAATCTTGGAGCTCCACTACCTTATTTGTAGACTCTAAGAAGGGAAAAACAATTGTGTCCCTCTCGTGTAGGAATAACATTTATCAACATAGAATACACAAGAAGGTAAACATTATCATCATCTACAAGATAATACTAATACTCTGGAGGTTCTACATGGCACATCAAAACATTGATTGAATTTACTTCACCATTGAACAAAAATTAATCAAACCTTTAAATAGTTTAAGGTTCTGTTTTTGTGAATATAGTGGTTGCTTTCTTCAGCAATACAACTAATTTAGTATTATTTTTCAACCCCTGCCACTTTGATCTTGATGGATCAACCTCCAACTTAGAAAAATATATTCACCTTAGAATAGTAAACAACTTGGCATGTTTAGGCGGTGAAAGTGAACCTTTTCTATTCAAAAATGACAAAAGGAAGAGGTTATATCAACTCTATACAATTTTCTAAGTACTACAAGCATGCCTATGTGAATGTCTTGTGCATTTTAATAGCCAGTATTTTTCATTATCTACTAATGACCCCAAATTCCATCCATATATTGAACAAGAACATTGTGTTTTGTATTATGAGGCTTTCATCTCTGTTTCCTAAATAAAGAAACATCCAACTCCATATCCAGAATAAGAAACTTATTATTTTCATAGTCAATGTGTTCGACTTGAACATGCAGTGTACTCAAATCAACAACTACAAAGGATATAACCATACCAATTTCCTCATGTCCTGTCATCTATAACAAAAAAATAGCCACATGTCATTGTAGTAGTTGTCGGGGCCATAGATTTCAATAAACCATTCCTCGTCTCTTTTCTTCTAAAGACTCAAAGTGCCTTCAATGAATGGAATTTCGAGAATGGATTACGATAAATGGAAGACATTATACCTGTAATTGGAGTAGACTATACTAATAATTACTTCACATATGGAGTAAATTGTTTTCCCATTATATGATAATGAATGTAATTATTAGCCCTTGTGATCACCAATCTCTATAGAACATTACTTTTATCATTGGAGAGTAATCAATGTAATGGTTAGCAATTGTTATGCTTTGACCGTACATGATATCTAACCTTCAACTAGTTACTGTAAATCATATTTTGTGGATCACATCATTAATAACATAAACTAGGAAAAAAATTCTTGATAAAAATTGAATGGACTAGTGTAAAGGACATTAAGATTTAATTTTTTGAATGGTGAGTAGAGTGTGTGAGAAATAAATCACAATAATGGGTTCGGCAGTTGCTAAGTTGAATTTGTTAAACATAAAAAATCATTATTTGTCCCATAACACATTTTGCAAAGAATAACGTAGTACCCACTTAGGCCTAATGAGTTTTAATTAAAATTAACCATTGGAGTATGTTATAATTCACATATGTTCATAGAAAAGAAAATGCTTCATAGACACGAAGATCAAAATTACTAATTAAACGTAATGACATAAATACCGTTAGGATTTTCTTGTTCTTAATTTAAAAAGAGAGATAAAATAACAAATCATTTTCTATCCTATCGGCCTCAAGGTTCCCAACATTACCTCTTGTGGTTGTAACCACTATCTCTACACTTTCGAATCGATATCTGCTTTTTCAATGACTATAACTTTTTCACATTGGCTTGACTATTCCTAAGCAGAGCCAAGTGTTGCACTACATATGCAAGGGAGGGATGCATCCTTATATTGTTCTCATAAGATATATTATTTATGTCATATAATTCAGTTATGTTCTTATATTATAGAATACGTAGATACCACTAATCTTCATTACTAATTGTAAGGAATAACATAGCAGCGGATAGGATCAACAATCTCTCAATTTTAAAAAAGGGACCTCTAAGCTCCATTACTAGTCGAAATGAATAACATAGCATTTGCTAGGATCAACATTTTATTCATTTGAAAATAGCCATGTAATAACAAAAATGATCTATCTTAGCAGCCACTAGGCTCCTATGGTTCTTGATTGTCATTATAAGCAATATTTGTTCAACTTTGGAACAATATTATTTTTAAGTGATAGTAATTATATTATATTGGTTGGACTTCGCATGGTGGACCTAATTGTGGCACTACATTCCAACAAGATGAATGAATAGTTATATATTTTTCTAAAATTATATCTTGTTAGGCTTAAGAAAAATGATTAGTTGTCCCATAACACATTTTGCAAAGAATAACGTAGGTCTAGCTTAGCAGTCACTACAATCCTTTCATTACCTCTTGTCATAGCAATCACTAGTTGTACAACTTTAGATTGAGATTGTAATTGTCAATGATTATGATTGTATCAAATCAGCCTCACGTTAACTAGTGGAGGGAATTATTACACTACTTTCCATCGAGAGAGATCAAGACTTTCTCTTCATATCAAAAAAAATTTTAGCGACTGCTAAGCTCTATTACTAGTTGAATGGAATAGTGGTGTGGCCAATAGGTGAAATAGTTTAAAAATTTAAGAATAAATATATAATAACAAACATTGGTCTAGATTAGTGACTACTAGGCTCCTATCATTACCATTTCCATTGTAGTCACTATATGTTCAACTTTGGATGGTTAGTGCCTTTTACTAATTGTAATTATATCATATTGGGTAGACTTCACATGGTAGACCCAATTTTTGTAGTATATTCCATCGAGAGGCATCTAGTATTATTTATTTCTCCTAAGATATATCTTTGAAAATTATAATCCATATTTTTTTGTATCATAGAAAAATGGTATCAACTGCTAGGCTCAACAATTTCTTAATTTCAAAATAGCAATCACTATCTTTAGATCTTTAGATCAATTGTAATTGTCAATGATTATAATGTTATCAAATTGGCCACACATTACCTAGTGGAGCCAATTCTTGCAATGCTTTCCATCGAGAGGGATCAATACTTTCTATTTTTATCAAATAAAATTCTTAGCGACCCACAAGCCTTCATTACTAGTTGAAAGGAAAAACGTAACATCTACTAGGCTCCTATCATTACCACTAGCCATTTTAATCACTATTTGTTCTACTTTGTATCAATAGTGTTTTTCATTTATTTTAATCACTATCCTAAAATATATCTTTGTAAATTATAATCCATATCCAATTATATCAAAGAAAAATCCTAGTGACCATTAGGCTCAAAAATTTCTCAATTTCCAAGTATCTATTGATTAAACAACTCATGGTCTATCTTAGAGGATGTTAGGATCCTTTCATTACATGTTGTTGTAGTAATCACTATCTTTACATCTTTAGATCGATTGTAATTTTCACCGATTATATTTGTATCAAATTGGCTGCACGTTACCTGGTGGATCCAATTCCTTAACAATGTTTTGTCTAGAGGGATCAATACTTTCGATTCATATCAAATAAAATGTTTAGCGACCGCTAAGCTCCATTATTAGTTGAATGGAATAACATAGTGGCTGCTAGGCTCAACAGTTTCTGTAATACCCCATTCATCGTTGTTCTTTTTCTTCTTTGATGACCGTGTTGCTAAGCATTTAACATTGTTGTGCTCCTATTGATATTTTGTTGGCTTCACCCTTTTTGATTACCTTGTTAAGGAAAATCTCATTCTCAAATTCTTTAGGTGGTTTGAATGATGGCTTGATGTTGTTAGGGTGTGACCAGCTAGAGGGAACATCTACATAATTATAATTATTATTTTGAATTGTCAATTATTTTGCTTATTATTATTTTGGTCAAGCTTGTATGTGGGTCCTTGTTAATACGATTAATAAGTATTAATGAGTTGTAATAAAAATAATAATATTATTATTATTTTAATTATCGATCGACGATAACTCCATTATTTGACCATCTATTTGTTATCAAAATTATTGTTAATTATCGATAAGTGATTTTATTGTTTGGATTGGTCACTTCGCGGATCGAGCCTTGATTCGTGCAAAGAAGAGGGTCTCTTGTTGTGACGTCATGGTTGGTCCTTGTCCTGCGTTTAGTTTCAAACTCCTACCACTAGTTCCTCCTTGGTCGACCAAGCTTACTTGCGTACTTGTTTTATTTGTTGTTTTAAAGGTGAAATGATATTATTACCACCTGAGCCGACCAAGTCTCCTCTCGTATTTTTTTATATATCTAATTTAATGAGAAAATTTGGATGCTTTCACCCACGTTGGCCACTTTTTTGGCGTGCCACCATTACATGGAAATGTGCATTGTTTTTATAGACTTTTTTGGTATGGAGGCACGCACTACCCCCCACCATCTTTTCTTCCTTGCGAGTTGCACACTTTAGTTTTATTTAATTCTGGTCAGTTGTGGAAGTGCGTTGGAGGATGGGAACCTACATTTCCATTAATTTTTGTAAGGAGAAGACATGTTGACCCTTGCTTGGTCTTAATTCAAGTTGGGATGTGGCCGCCTTTTTTTTTTTTCTTTCCTTTCTAGCTATCTTCCAATTAAATCTGACATGTTGCCTTTATTGGCCCATGTTGCCTTTAATATTTTATTCACACCTTTTTTAGCCCACATTTAGGGGAAGGAAATTATTTTCAAGGAGTCTGAGTGCTTTTCCTATTCTGTAAATTTTGTTTTATTTTAAACTTGCTCTAGTTTCCACGGTGGTTAAAAATGCCAAACCTTGCCATAGGAATGTGTTTGGCGTGGGTTTGTGGGGGTCATTTTCATTGTTTTATTGGTGCTTTGTTTTGTGCAGACTGAAACTCATTTGCTAATGCACTATCCACTTTATTTTTGGATCATTGTTCCTCCTTATTCCTCCTCGGCTTGTGTTTTGCACTGTAATTAGTTCTCCAATGTTGGCCACTTAAACTATTCCTCTTTTCTTTATTTTTTGAACCTTCTTTATGCGAGAATGAAATGCCCTTTTAATGCACTTACCACTTTCTTCTAGATCGATGTCTCTTGTTTTCTTCCTAGGATTTTCTACATCCTATAAATACCATGCGTTGGTTTCTTGTGGTGGCTCAGAACCCTTATGGAGGCTAGACACATTGCTTTAGTTGGCTAGGACGTTTTCTTTATCTATTTTCTCTCGGTTACCTTGTTCTTTGGAGGATGTCCATACTTTTGTCAAAGCTCCTTCTAGCACTAGCTGAGTGAATGGTAAAGGTGTACCGATCAGGTTTGATAACTATTGGTTGTATTTTTTATGATCCTTCGTGAATATCTTGCAAGGATGACATCCTTGAAACCACATCTCTTTGAGGCACTTTGTCTGGCAGTTCACTTTTCCTCTTGTTTTACTCTTCCACATCTTGCATGCAATACAGGGTGTTGCAATTGAAAGGTGGGTTGAGCAGGTTGGACACTATTTTGTTGGTCATATATGGTGGAATCAGAGTCATGGATCAAGCCATTTTATGCACAAATTTCTATCTTTGCCATCCTAGAGACCATGTTTCCTTCAAGGTATTTTAGATCTATGTTTTGGGAACTCCATACCCTGGCTGTAACTTCTGTGCCATTTTTGGCTGTGAGAAGAGTGTGGACCACCCAACAAGCTGGAGGACAGTGGAATGTTGGTGCCTTGCATGCTACGGATGAAGATTCAACTAGAGGGTTGTTGTTGCTAGACTTTGAGGTGTTTGGGTGCCTCGTCGAAGCTGGAGGAAAAGGAAAGATATTTCTACACTTTTCTCCTGTTGCTAAATTTAAATTGTTATGAAATTAAACCACCATTTCCTTGAATTGGTTTGTCATTTGGATGCCTTTTTGGAGATCTCTCCTTTCTACTTGTTTTACTCTTGTTTTAGCTTTTATCGATGTCAGTGTGTTAGTGGAAAGCATGTGTGTGCCATCTCCCTAGGTGTTATGTTTGTCTTGCTCGAGTGATCGACCTTTGTATTTTTGTTTATATATATCTTCTTCTCTACGATTGAATTTCAAGTTCATCATGTTGTTCCAGCTAGTATTTTATGTCGTTAAAGTAAGCTTGCGATAACTATGAAGCTCCTTCCTATCACCGGGTTTTCTTTTCTTTGTATTTTGTCGTATGTTGTTAACTCTCTTGCAAACCCCTTTGATAACCCTTTTGACATCAGGAAAGAAAGGTTATAGGATTGGATTGATCAATGCTTGGGCTAGCCGGGTAAGAGTTTCAGTATTAAAACTTTTAGAATGAATAAGCTTGTGTGCAATGCATTTCAGACCTTCCATGCTTAGACTCCTATTTTATCTTTAGTATTTTTCCTGGGCTTTTAAAGCCATCCTCAGGAAGTACCTTGACGATCCTTATCAAATTGAACCGTAACTAGTTTTTGGATCAGCTAAGTTTGAGGTTTAAATTGTGCAAATCCAGTACCCCACTAATACTAGAATTGTTTTGGTCTAATTCTCTCTCGGGAAGATTGTTGGTGGCATATTCTATTTTCCTAACTTGTGTTTTTTTATCTTTTATAATGTTAATGTTGTTAATTAAGATTGGTCGTTTGTTTTTACATGTAATTACGTTAATGATTCATGATGGAAATTATCTTGAACGTTATCAACCTTGAAAAAAAAACACTAATATTGCAATTGATAGTATTATGGATTTATAGCGGAAGGTGTTGTTTTGATAACGAAACTTAGTAATTTATGTTTGTACCTATGTTTGAATAGTTGATTATGTTATCAAGGGTTGCCTTAAAATATTGTTGTTTTGGAAAAGAGGTAATTTCTTTTAAATTAACCAAACTTTAGAATTATTGTGGAGGTTTGTAAATCCTTAGTGATATAAAATTTGGATGACATTTTGTATACTCTTGTTTGACGGAACTCCCTTCTTCTCTCACATGTTGTTACTAGCCTATAAGGGCATTGGCCCTTCTTGAATGATTGGGGAATCTTTTGGAGTTAATGGATCAACTAGTATACTTTGTCTTTGCTTTGAAACTTATGTTGTGTGGTGTCCGTGTATTTAATTTCAGTCATATATTCTATGTGATTTCAGGATTGAAACTCTAATATACTTGGTTTTTTTATGTTAATATTTGAAACCCGTGGTTCCTCTTTGTTGGGCTGGTCAACTCTTGCCTTTTTAGAAATCTAATATTTTAGCCTATGCGTTTGGTACCTTTTGATAAATTTAGATGGTTGGTCTGTATATCAATTTTCAATCTTGTAATTAATAATTTATTTATTTGATGGGAATCATGTTTCTGCTAGATTGTTTATTTCTTCTTATAGGGCCAAGGGCCATTCTCGTATGATTGTTATACTTTCATTGCTTTTGTTCATAACTGAAGTACAAGGTCTTTCATATTTGATTGGCATGGTAGAGACTTTATTATAACTTGAGGTGTTGTAAGTGTTTAGAGAAGTTACCCAATTCATGTAATAGAGTGTTTCCTTTCATGGTATTGTTAGATTATAGTTATTGTGGCTTTGTGTAGCCTTATCTTGCTCGGCTTGTGGAATCGATGCTTGTGGAAAATTTGTTACAGATGGCTTATGCGAGTAGATGAGGGAGAGACTGTAGATTTTTTCATCAACCTTAGTTGAGAATTTGTTTTGCATTTAATCCTTTTTATGGTGTTCAACTATTGATAAGGTCAAGTGGAAACTTTAGAAGAGGGTCGTGTCTTAGTATAATGTATTGTAGACTTTGTCATATTAACTTTGGAAACCTTGGATCATTTGACTATCATTAAAAATATAAGAAAATTGGTTTACCGCTTGTTGAGTGACCTAAATGGATTATCGGTATTCTAAGAGTTGATGTAACCTTTTTTGTTTTCGTAAATGAGTTTTGTTAACCTTTGATCTTGAGAATAAATGTTAAGTTAAATATTTCTAAGAATTAGTAACAATGTGTTATAAGTAAAATAAAATGGATTGGTTAATCCTTATCGAAGTTAAACTAAAATTTATATTTAAATAAATTAATGTAGAGGTGACCTACTTGAGAACAAGTAATTCCATAAGTAATCAAAGATGAAATTATCCTTGTAAAGTAAAATTATATAATCTGCTAACCCTAGCTAGGCTAGCAAACATTATCCTTATATGGTGAATTCTTAAACGAGCTTAAGGAAAATCAATGGTTAGTTTCTAGAAGATAATAAGATTTAATAAGCAGGAGAAAACAATTTAGAAACCACACAATCTATCTCTCAACTATTTGGAAGGTAAATTGTTTTCTTTTGTAAAACTTATTCGGTGAAGCCTAAGTAAAATCTTTAATAATTCTGGATAAATTCTCAAGCTTCAATTAAATCCTGGTAATAACTAATGATGTCTTAAAGATGAATTCAACTCGACCTTCTTCCTCTAACTTTTTCCAAGGTTCTTTGTATTTTCTTCTCTTAAGTGTGTTGAACGTGAACCCATGTTGTTATAAGGGTGTGAATGAGTTCTAGTAGTGAAAGTGTAAATAGATGGCCTTGCAGAATTAATTTACCTCATTTACTAAATAAACGAATTAAACAAATAAATGTCATAATAGAGAAGACTTAAAGCAAAATTCTCTTCAGTGTAAAAGTAAGAAACTTAGCGTTGTAAGAGGAATTGTACGAATCATATCCAGAGTCCTGGAAAATGTAAGTTAAGGATTGAAGGATGTTTTATTAAAATAAATAACCTTCAATAATTTCTCACTGTGGTTTGCCCTAACTGTAAGTGTGTTATGTGGGTGGATTTCTATGTTGTCTTGTCAAAAAGAAAAGTGAATTATTCTCGATGGGTGTGAACATTTCCATGTTGCCTTTGTGGTCATCTTTGTATCGAGTTGTTCACAGAGTTAGTTATAACCTTGGTGGTGAAATGTTGTGTCGTGTTATGTGTCAAGTAAGTAAAAAAAAAAAAAATTATCCCGTATTTTCTTGTGTTGTTAGCACGTGTGAATTCTTGGGTCATTACGTTTCTAATTTTTGAATAGATATATAATTACAAACAATGGTCACGCTTAGTGATCACTATGATCCTATCATTATCACTTGTCATTGTAATCACTATTTTTTCTTCTTTGGATCAATAGGGTTTTTCATTGATAGTAATTATATCATTTTGGGAAGACTTTACATGGCATCCCAATTTTTGCAATGCACATATACATCTTGTGTAAGATATATCTTTATAAATTGGAATCCATATATTATCCTAAGAGTAAATGATATTTTTATAGTTTTGATAAGATAAAGCATTGCAACATATAATTCACATTGTTTCTTATCAAATAAAATGCATAGTGACTACTAAGCTACTTTATTTATTAATTGAAATGACATAGGGTCCATTGGGCACAACATTTACTTAATTTGGAAATAGCCATATAATAACAAATCGTCTTTATAGCCTCAATGCACTGCTAGCTACATTCCAATACCTCTTTTCATTGCAAACACTATCTTTATAGCTTTGAGGTGCTACTATTTTTCATTGTTTTAATGCAAAAAACACCATCTAGTATTTCAAAATTTTCATGCCACGTGTCTCTTTTTACTATTATCTATTTATATTATAATATCACAGTTTCATATAGTTTCAACATATTTTATATTCATTTCTTTACATTTAAATTTCATAATAAATGTTTCAATTATAATGTTTTCTAACTATTATGTTCAAAACATGCCATGTGCCACAGTAATAATTGGATAATTATTTTTCATTTGGTCACTACATCCAACATTGTATAGGTCAATTTTGATAAAAATAAAAATAAATGTACCTATACATTCCTACACTTTATTTCTTTTATTTTATTATAATATTATATTTTTTATGTGTGTGAACTCTTTTAAACTATGACCACATGTCACCATTTTTCTTGGTTGCTATTTATATTATAATATTGCGAGTTTCTTGTTATATTCATTTATTTACATTTTAATTTCATAATAAATGTGTCAATTATAATGTTTTCTAACTATCAAGTTCAAACTTACCATCTAGCATAGATTAATTGGAGAATTATATTTCATTAACACAATACATCTAACATTATCTAGGTCAATTTTTATTAAAAAAATAAAAATAAATGTTCCTATAAATTGATATAATTTATTTCTCTTGTTTAATTATAATATTATAAGTTTTATTACGCTTTAACAAAAGGCAAAAGTGTTTTCAATATTGTTTATTTTTTCGATATCCCGCACCTTTTCTCAATGAGTGGTAACTTGAAATTTGAATTGTGAATTCTCCCGCTTTTTTGAGAATTTGATATTTCAATATTAACACAAATTCCCCACTCTAATTTTCAAATTTCCATATCCCTCACTTTTTTATTTTCAAAATTTCTAACATGGATTGTGCCAGAAAATAATATTAAATACCCCAAAGAACTAGTTTTTAGGTTTTTTTTTGGTCTTACGAAACAATGGCTCGTGAAATCATAGAGAAATATAAGCAAGCCAAATATTGCACTACAAATGCAAGAATCTTGGTCATTTTTTCCAAGGAACAATCAGGAAGTAATTATAATCTCATTCGTGGATTAACAAAAAGGGAACAATTGGCAAGTAATAAAAAGGGTGCACACACACTGGGGAATCAAAAGGGGTTACGGAAAAATAGTGTAGATAGTTAGTTCGATGCAATAGATAGTGGTTTGAACAGAATCACCAAGTATGAAATAATCTCATATCTAAATTAGGTATTTATCAAAAAGTATACTATACTAAATGTGCACCATTTTTATTGCAGGCTTGTTCATTCATTCTATCTTCGACCAAATTTTGTCTTTTCACGTCGGTCTAGCCTGCTTTGACCTAAAAAATGCATTACACGGCCTAGCTATGCTTATTGGTTCCTTCTAATCATTTTTTCAAACCGCCCTATATTTACTAGTTCCTATCTTTTTTCATGCGGTGCGCAGCTCGCTTTTCCCAATGAAAATGCGCCCACGACCCAACTCTGCTTATCGGTTCCTTCTTATCATTTTTTCACACCACCTTGTTCTTCAAGAAAACAAGGAATCTATTATGCCCCAACCAAAGAAAATTTAATCCTTTTTCAGCTCTGTTTTTATTTCATGTTAACACTTTCAAGTTTTTGTTGATCTATGTCCCCCCTATATATTTTTTCCGATAATGATGGTCAGTTGCAAAATCACTAGTTTGTAAAATTGTAATGTTTAGCGAGACTCAAAATATTGTTTTGGTATTCATTACATCCCCCTTTTCCCCTTTTATTATGATGATAGAAAAAAACCTGATATAATTATTTCATTGTAAAAATTTTATACGGTTGTTGCATTGCCTTTGTGAGAAACTACTCAAGGATAAAAAATGGTTTAAAACTATAAAATCATATAAAGTTTTCAATTGTGAGATAAATTTTTGTGCAATGGATGGTAAACATAATATATATATGCCTAAATTTAATATATTAAATATTGTAATCACTATGTATTTAAATTTATAGTTTAAAACATATCCGTCTAAAGATATATACTAACATATCTTGAGAGGCAAGGCCATATAATTATTTTAAAACAATATTATCAGTAGGCCACATATTATTAGTGGAAGATAGAGTGTTGCCATATATATTAATTCATTAGGGTTCTATAGAAGGCCACAAAATAATATGTTGACCATTAGGGTTGCAAGTAGAGTTAACACATTAATGAATTATATTTTTAGTGTAACATCTCGCTAGGTTATGTTCCAACATATTATTTGGATATTATTTTTTTTTGTACAATTTAACAAAAAAAAGCTAGTGCAAGCTTAGCGACCACTAGGGTATGACACAATATCATAATTGTAGCTTAGCGATCGGTACTCAATAACAGATATTTTGAAGTCTAGTGATCGCTAGGGTTTCTCAAACTAAAGTAAGGTAGCTTGAAATTATATCCTACTACGTACTGCCACAACATAATATTTGAAACAATGCTTTCAACTAGATATAACATTTCAAATGAAATTGACTTGAGCTTATCGGCCGCTACCCTTTACAACAATGTAATAATTTAAGCTTAGTTCTCATTAATATTTAACCCATAATATTTGGAGCATAGTAGTCACAAGGATTTAATGATTAAATAAATATTCTAAGAGGCTAGCATCCACTAGAATATGCATACTCATAATTTTTGCAATTTTTCGGTGGTATGCTTTAACAAATCAAATTAACAAATTTTGAGCTACACGACATCTAGGTGCTTTCACAATATAATATTTTGATTTTAGATGTCTCGAGAAATTAACAAGATGTAGAATAAAATTTTTAGCTTAGTGTCCACTAGCTTATGGTGCAAAATTTTATTTGAAGATATGTTGTCACTAGGATTCAATGAAAAAAATTAAGATATTATGAGCTTAGAGGCCACTAGGCTATGCCTCGAAAACATTTTTTGAGCTTAAATATTGGTTCTCAATAATGGATATAATGAATTTATATGTTGCTACGACACTACGAAATCATAATATTTGTAACATAGCGAGTTGTTAGGATTTAATAAAATAAAGAAAGATATTTCAATTCTAGCATCTGGTAGGTATTTCCGTAACATATTATTTGGATCTTAGTGGTCACTAGGGTTTCACAAAATAAATTTAGGTAGTATGAAATTAGCGGCTACTACGTACTAAAACATCATAATATTTTTAAAAAATATTTAGATAGTATTTAACATTTTAAATGAAATTTATTTGAGCATAACGGCTACTAGCCTTTACAACAATGCAATCATTTAAGCTTAGCATTCATTAGGATTTAACCCATAGTATTTGAGGCATAGAAGCCGCAAGGATTTAACACATTAAATTAGGATTCTAGGAGGGTAGTGTCCACTAGGTATTTCCATAGCATATTATTTATAGCTTAGCGGTCGGTATGATTTCAAAAATTAAGTTAAGGTGGTATGAAATTAACTGGTCACTACTAAAAAAAAAGCCTAATATTTAAAGAAAATATTTTAACAGGATTTAACATTTGAAATGAAATTTATTTGAACTTAGCATCAGCTATCCTTTACAATGATGTAATAATTTAAGCATAGCAGTTGTAAGCATGTAATAGATTAAAATAATATTCTAGGAGGCTAGCTATGCTAGAATAAGCATATTCATAATGTTTGCAAGTTGTTGGCTATGTTAAAAATCAAATTAACAAATTTTGAGCTACACCGTATCTATGTGATTCCACAATAGAATATTTCCATCTTAGATGTCTCGAGCATTTAACAAAAAGAAGAATAAATTTTTATCTTAGTGTCCGCTAGCTTAGGTTACAACATATTATTTGAAGATACGTCGCTACTAGGATTCAATGAAAAAAAGTAAGATATTGTGAGTTTAGCGGCTGCTAGGTTATGCCTCAAAAACATTTTCTAAGTTTAGCAATCGGTTCTCAATAACGGATATCATGAATTTATACACCACTAAGACACTGCCACATCATAATATTTAGAACATAGTGACTTCTAGGATTTAACAAAACAAAGAATGAAATTTCAAATCTAGCGTCTGCTGCTAGGTATTGTGGCAACATATTATTTGTAGCTTAGCGGTCGCTATGATTTTCAAAATTAAATTAAGGTGGTATGAAATTAGCGGCCACTATGTCTTTGCATCAACATTATATATATTTTTAAAATCTTTCCATAGAATTTACCATTTTAAATGAAATGTACTTGAGCTTAGCGACCACTATCCTTTACGATGATGAAATAATTTTAGCTTAGCGTTCATTAGGATTTAACCCATAATAGTTGGGGCATATCGATCACCACAAGAATTTAACACATTAAATTAAGATTCCAAGAGGCTAACATCCGCTAGAATATTTCGATCTTAGATTTCTCAAGCATTTAACAAGATGAAAAATGAAGTTTTTATCTAGCTTAGCATCTGCTATCTTATGTTGCAACATATTATTTGAAGATATGTTATTGCTAGGATTCAACAAAAAACCAGTAAGTAATATATTGCAGGCCTAGCAACCGCTAGGTTATGCCTCAAAAACACTTTTAGAGCTTAGCGATCAGTTCTCAATATTGAATATTTTGAACTCTTAGGCCACAAGGACACTGCCACATCATAATAGTTGGAACATAGCAATCGGTAGGATTTAAAAAAATAAAGAAATATATTTCAATTCTAGCATCTGCTAGGTATTTCTACAACATATTATTTGTAGCTTAGCGGTCATTAGGATTTCACAAACTAAATTAAGGTATTATGAAATTGCAAGCTTAGCGGCCGCTAGGTTATGCCACAAAAATATTTTCTAAGCTTAGTGATTGGTGAGTCACTACCACTATTTTAATTTTCTAGCTTTGATGTTGCTAGCATTTAACAAGTCAAAAAATGATTTTTTTTGGATTAGCGTTCGCTAGCTTATGTTGTAACATATTTTTTAAGATTTGGTGTCGCCATGATTTAGAAAAAACAACATGTAAGATATTGCAATCTTAGCGATTGGTACTCATTTATGGATATTTGAGCATAGTGTGCACTATTTTATGCCACAATGATATATTTGGAGCTTAGCATATCAAAACAACAAATGCATGTTTAGATAAGTATAGCATTTGGAATATATACACGAACATTCAATCAATTATAAATATTCATCTATTAACATGTCATACATATTACAGTTCTTACCCACCTATCTCAAATACTATAATTTATGATTCATTGTGGTTCTTCCTTAACTATGGGTTGTTGTTGAACCGATCCAATGGGCATAGTTACTTCTGGGTTTGTTGCTCTCATTCGAGACCTATTTTATCATCTCATTATTGTGCCTCCTCAATAGCTATTTTTCAAATCTGAGAATCTCTAGATATCTTGTTCATGTCAACAATCGAGCTTCTATATAGCATAGTGGACTTGTGAAGAAAATATTTTGACTGCCAATTACCTTTTTGGCAATTTCCTTTAGATTCTCTATTTTCTGTATTTTTTCCCTTGTTTTGGAAAAAATCTCAATGAGATGTGAAGTTTCTCCTTCATTCTCCTCATTATTCTCCTTTGAAAATTAACCAATAATTGCTTAATTGATGTGGTGAAATCTTCATCGAAAACCAATTCATGGTTTTTCATTAAATACTTCCATGACTAAAGCTTCTGTGAAAACATGATTTCCTCTAGAAATAATGTTGTCAAACTAAAAACAAAATCTTCTTACATTTTCATTCCATTCCTTTAATCTTTCCTTCATATAATTAGCATATGTCTGGCATAAACCAATATCGTCCATGGTCATAATTTAAGGATCTTTAGAAATTCCTTTTTCAATGGCCTACCCCATCTGTGTTAATGTTTTCTACAATGATGTCATCCATGTAATGATTTTTTCATTCTTCATCAATGACGGTTCTTCCTACACCTTTTCACGATACATTCCTTTATATTGTTTTACAAGCTATGTAATACCTCTTCTACATTAGAAACTATGCTAGGAGGAACTGTGACCTTTAATTGAGTTTCAAACTCTTTATTTCTAGAACATACTCCCCTCACTACTTCTATGGTTGCCTCATTTATAGCCCTTATCAAGGATTCCAGATCTTTCTCATATTGCACCACTTGGGAGCCTTTGGCTTTCCTTTTCTTTGTAAGAGTGAAGAGGTCTTCTAAATTTTCGTGTCAAACAATGGCTTGTTGTGATGACATATTCATTTTGGCTACCATTTTTATGGTTCTCATCCTTTTATTGAATTAAATGTTCACTAAGGGATCTTCTTGTGCCTCCCAATCTAGATGTTCTTTGTGGGAATTTATTAATTTCTCTACCCAATCGTGTCTCACTTCATGTGAAGTAGAGGGAGAAGATTGAGATGTTTGCATTGGGGCTTTGATGGCTGGAATTTTAGTTTGCATAGTCTCTTCTTCTTCACTTGATGAAGTTAAGGCATATGCAACCAAATTTGGAGCTTCATTTGGTTTGAAATACTTCTCGAAACTCAAATCAAGATTCAATTAGTGGAGATAAGGGAGCACATGGATTTTGTGAATGTTCTAAATACAAATTTTCCTTTCTCTTCATAGCCTCATTTTTAACAATTACTCTCGGAGGTGGAACCGCCCATGTCTCCTTCATATTTTTCATAACAAGGCTATATTCTATTTGGGTAATCCATACCTAGTCATTATCATCATGCACGCATGATCATACAATATATTTAATTGTCCTTTATGAAAATTTGGGTGCTTGAAAACCCTTTTATTTTTTCATATTTTATTAAAGGATGTTTGAGGAGATGAAATGAAGTTCTATAGGTGAGGCAACCTTCAAATTGGGCCACCTATTAAATTTTCTACATCCCACATAGACTGGGAAGGGGGATGTGTTTTAAGCTTCTTCTCCTTACACTTTCCAACAATATCGTTGCAAATATGATATGCAACCTCTTGTTCAACCAATTTATCTGGCACATAATATGGTAACTGAAAAGGAGGTGTAAGGAGCCCCTCGATCATGATAATTGTATATTTTTGATAGAATAATATGGATCCCATTTTCCTTATGGAAATGAGGATGGCATAAGATATTCTCGGTGTCATCATTTCATGTAATTTTTATTGGTAGAGTGGGATATAAATAAGTGCATATATCTTAAATATGTGATCTGAAACAATGGACATAAAAGTCTAAATATTTCTCATTTACCCTTAGAGGGCTCGAAGGATACTAGGTTTGACAGAAATTTAGACATTTGTGAACACCAAAGACAACATTGAAGATAGGAAGGTAAAAGCCATGTAAAATTATTTCTTTGTCTCACTAAATTGACACAGAGCACTTGACCTAAGTAGGGAATATTCCAAACTGAAATTCCATCCACCTTAGACATTGATGAATTTCCATATAGCTTATTCATGAGGGCCATGTCAATATGGAATCCTCATCTAAACCTTTAATAAGAATATCGGTCATATGAGAATCATCCATATTATTGAATGGGTTAATGGCCCAAATCAGTGCAAAACATCTTTAACTCTCATTTGGGCAATCCAAGACTCCACTTTTGTTGAGTTGTACAAGGATTCCGACTCTGGAATTTTATAATAACTTTTGTATGCCTTCCCATCAAATAAAACTATTAGTTTTTTCCTTGATTTAGAAAATAAGGACAAATCCTCGGCATGAATTAGATAAGAAGCAATCGGTTCCGGAAATGGAAGCACCTCTGGTTTAGCGGCTATTAAATGGAGACCAACTCTTTTTATCACACTTATGTCTCATAACCGTTGCACTTGATATTTTGGTATACCCTTTTTGTCAACAACATCAACATCAACACTTTCATCCTGAACTATGGAAAATAGAGTTGAGTAATGCTAAAATTTATCATATAAGGAAGATGTTAAATCGAATATTGTATCTCTTATTACTCTATCAGCCCTCATTGGAATATAAATAAGAATCTACCATCAACATCTTCCGCCTTCCATGTTAAAAAATCAAAGTTCCATGAAAGTTGCATACATCATCAACAAAAACAATTATTGAGACAAATGATGTAATTGATTTTACGACAACATTCATATGTCTCTTATTATGAATATTAGTTAATATTAGAAAAAAATTTGAATAAATGAAAGAAGTGTTGATCCTAGCGGTCACTAGGGTCAGCCATAACTAAATATTGGGAGCTTAGCAGTCACTAGGCATCATTCATAGACTTACTATTAATGGAATGAAAAAATCACAGTTGTATATGCACCACTGAGGGGTCAAGATATACGTATTTTTGACCAGGTCATTTGCTAGGTGTAATTCCAAAAAAAATGTTAATACAATGAGAAAATTGTTTCAATCCAAGCACTCTTAAGGCTTTAAGGCTAACATACTATAGATCCTAGTAGTCGCTAAGTTGATCAACAAAAAAATATTTAGAGATTGGTCATATCTAGGCATTGTTCACAAGGTAATTATTAATAGAATGAGAAAAACTTCTACAATCATTGAACTGGTGGGGGATCTCAACATACATAGTGTTGATCTTAGTTATCGTTAAGTTCAGCCACAAATGAATTATTTAGACCTTTTCCGTATCTAGGATTATTTCAAAGCACAATTATTATTGCAATGATCAAGAGAACGCTAATACTTGCACTATTGGGGAGTACAGACATAAGTATTTCTTATCCTAGCAGTCATTAGGGTCAGCCATAATATATTTTTTAGATCTTAACAATTTATAAGAATCATTAAAAAATAAATATGTACTTCATATCCTAGATTTTTTTATTATAGGTAAATGGTTTTGAAGGGACCATACCCTGTAGTACAATAAAAAAGGCTCAACAACCAAGATAGACATGAAAGTACAAAGTGGTTTTTTTGAAACATGGGGGCCACACCCCAACCAAAATACAAAAAGCTAGATAAAACTATAAGAGTATTAAGGCAAGGGCCAAATTTCTACAAGAATCCCAAAAACATACTAACAATAAAACAAAGGGAACGATAATTGCATAGAGAAACAAAAAAAAAAAGGCACTAATTCACATATTTTCTATACACCTTAAGTGCTACCCTAAGTTCCTTATATAGATTCATGGCTTCCCTAACATTAGGGTCCAAATTGGTCTCTTTGAAGAACTTCTTAGTGATCCTCCCATTCTTCCATGTTGATGCAGGAATCCCACTAACATCACAAATCTGGTTAATATGAACCTGGAGGAGATCAAGAACTACTCATGTGAATGGCAAGTTGATTGTTATATTTCTCCTCAAGTGCTTTGATTTGACTAGAGAGTGAGTTTACTTTCTCTTACATGATGGTAATGGAGGTAGGGTCTATGGTGATCTTGTTACCAATCTTTAGGAGAAAATCAACATTATCTTTAATAGATTTCAAAGCATCAACATGTTGTTTAAAATTTTCAAGTAAAGTAGTTACTTGAGCACTAGAATTAATATGACTGGTCCCTGGAAGGATTTCTGCCCCAATTATCTCCTTATCTTTCTTATTACTTCTGAGAATCCATTTAGTATATGGAGGTTCACTAACAAGGTCACAAAATTTGGGATTATTAGTTCTAATATGGGGCTCTAAGGAGGAGGAGCTAGAGGAGGGTTGGGGTCATTTACAATTACATTAAGGATAAATTAGTGAATAAGGAAGATGACTCCCTGATGGAGTGGTAGCACTTGCCTATGTCCTTGAACCTCTAAAATATATTTTTTCCCAAGAATGTAAAATATAATTAGGAAAACCTGACATTTGCATATCTCTTGAAGTGATTGAAAGCTTGGACCATGATAAGTGATTTCAAAAAGAACCAAATGATGCAAGGGAAGGGTGGAGAACCTACCTTCTAGCATAATGTAGTGAACCACCATGTGGGCCACTTCATCAAAAGGTTTTAGAATGGAAGAGTAGATGATGCCAACACATTTTATTTGGATTTCTTCCCCTCATCCAAGAAGAGTCTTTCCTCTGCATCCTTGTCAAACTTATTGCGAAAGAACTTGTTGCCCTCCATACTCAAACCCGTGATGAAGGAAATGAACTTCTTTGAAATGTTGAAGTATCTTCCTTAAAATTGATATTTCTATCTTTCCAATTATCTACAAAGCAAGGAGATATATTGATCATGACCCCTAATCCGTTGTATGAAATATGTGAAACCTCCAACATTGAGGGCTTCCCAAAGTTCCACATTATGCTTTCATTGGGGGTCAAAAACTGGTTCTAATCTACATAGCATCCCTCCCATCGTGGATGGAAATGGTGGTAGAGATATTTTAGGGTAGCGGCATAATAAACAAGCCTTTTGACAACAATTTTGTTGCCTAAAAGTGGATGCTACCCATAAAAACCCCTTCTCCTTACTCCTACCTTGTTCCTAAAAATAGATGCCATCGATAATGGGGAGAGGATTAAATGAAAATGAATAGATATGATCTATTGCAAGTACCAAAGAGGTAATTTCTACACATGTGTAGGCCATCACTTAAGTTGTAATGATGGGTTGGGTAGTAGCTTCATTAATGATGATAGAATGAGATGCGCGGGGAGGTCCTTATCACTATGCCACTCACTATAATTATCCATGTGAACACCTACATTAGCAAGTGCATCAACGGCACAATTACCCTCCCTATACACATGTTGAATAATAATATTAAGACCATTACATAGCTTATTAGCTTCCTTAATGAAATCACTAATGGTCCTATTGGGTGTTTGGGTTCTAGAGAGGTTGCTAATGATATTCAAAGAGTCCCCCTCCATAATGAGATTATTTACATTGAGAATCCTAACCATTATGATTCCCCAGAGAGAGTGGCAAGAGCCTCAACAAATTGATTAGATTACTTACCCATGGGGCCTGCATAAGAAGCAATAAGTTGACCCTCTTGATTTATAATGAGGCCTCTTCCACTGAAGCTTCCCTTTAGTTACCTTTAGAGGCACCATAAAAGTTTAACTTAAACCAACCATATTTTGGGGGAATCCACTAAACATGAGATCTATCAGTGTTGGGTAAGGAAATTGAAATTTATTGAACATTAATATTCTAGGCCTTTCAATTTTTCTCCTCTTTTATAAGATATTTTAATTTTTGGGGGTTCGAACTTGGATGTTTTCTTATCGCAATTTTTACTATGACCATCTGGAAATGATTTACTTGAAAGCGGCCACTAGGAATCATTTATAGGAAAAATACTAATGGATTAACAAGAAAATATATAAATCTTAGTGGTCAATAACATCCTCCTTGACAAAACATTTTGAACTTAGTGTTATCTAAACATCATCACCTGCATTCAATGGACATATATTATTGACTTGAGAAAATTGTTTGTAATATATGTATTCGTAAGCGATCAACCTTTACTTAGGTATGATTAGCTCATTGATCAAGATCGTGAATACATCGATTCAATTATGCATCACTTACATACTTTCTATTAATGGAATGAGAAAAGAAATATTGTACATGCACCTCTAAGGGGTCAAGATATATGTAGTTTTAACCATTAGATTCAAGGTTTACACAATGAACTTCAAATCCCAAGCGGTTTTGCTAAGTTCATCAACAATGAAATATTTAGAGATTGGTTGTATCTAGGCATTATACACAAGACTACTATTATTAGAATGAGAAAATTTTCTATAATATTTGAAATGGTGGGGGATATCAACATACGTAGTGTTGATCTTAGCAGTTGCTAAGTTCAACCACAACAAATTATTTAGAGCTTTTGCATATCTAGGCTTATTTCAAAGCACAAATGTTATTGCAATGAGCAAAATAATATCAATCCTTACACTACTAGGGGTATAAACATTAACAGGAAAACCACTAATGTATTAACATCTTCCTCGAAAAATATTTTGAACTTAGTGTTAGCTAAACACAATTCAGTGGTCATTAAATATCACAATTTCCATATGCTTCCACCCATAAAAGTAATTTCAATAATCAATTTATAACTTTAGTTCAATTAGCAGTCCTAACATTACCTTAGGTTCAATTTTCTATGAAAGCCATGAATGAATAATAGCCCTTTCCAAACAAAAATCTATTTTCCTTAACCTTTTCAAGAACAACAATTTTGTTATCTTCAAACAATCATTGTTGTCACTCCTATAAAAAATAATGTTAGAAAATAGTTCTCGGTCCTCTTGTAAAAAATGCATTTCTTGCAAACACGGTATACAAATATTTCACAATCATTTATGGATCATTAGATGCCAAAACTTTTGCATTGAGAATGTTTTGTTAAAATGTATGAAAGAATAATGTACCATGAATAGAATTGATCTTAATTGTTATTTGGAAAAAAATGGGTTTTGTTGAAAAGGCAATGGAAAATTCTACTTTTACAAAATATCAATAATTGGGAAGTGATAAAAATGGATTTGGTTTTGCACAATTTCTCCCAAAGAAATATTTAGAGCTTGGTTATCACTAATCAACATTAACATGAAAAATATTAATTCAATGATCTTTGTGTAGAAATAGATGCACTATCGATGGGTCACAACATACATACTTTTGTTCCTAGCCATCACTAATATGTGCGACATCGAAATATTTAAATCTAAGTTGTCACTAGGCTTCATTAACAGTAAAAATATTAATGCAATGAGAAAAATATGGAAATATTTTGAGCTTAGCGGGTGCTAGGCATCATTACATAGAAATTCACTATGAGGAGTCAACACATACGAAATTTTGTTCCTAGCGGTCTCTAAGGTCAGCCACAACAAAACATTTACAAGCTTAGTGGTCACTATGATCAGCATCGACAAAATATTTTGAACTTAGTGTTTGCAAGGAAATCATTCACTGGACATATATTATTGAACTAAGAAAAGAGTTATATTACATGTTTTTTTTAGGGGTCATGCTTTACTTAGCTCTGATTAGTTTGTTCCACAAATTTGTATACCTCTCTTTACTCATTTATAATTGCACTATATTGGTTGGACTATCCCTGGTGGAGCCAAGTCATTGCACTACATACCCTCAAGAGGGATCAAGCCTTATGTAGTTCTCATACTATTTACTATAAGTTATTAAAAGGAATACAAAAATTCCACATTTTAATTATAAATGAAATCTCAAAAGCAATGGTGATCTATAATTAGTTAGTCAATGAAGTCTCAAAGGCCATGGTATAATTTTAATAAATATAATGAGCACACTCTTTGTATTGTTAGTATGAACATACAATCTCCTAACCTATGTATAATATCCTTGTCATTAAACATAATTTCCCAAGATATCACATCTCCTTATTTCCATATGATTATTATCACATTAAGAAAGAAAATCCATGTCATCTTATAATTTTTAGTGTCGATATATCATTAGCTTATTTAACTAAAACAATTAGAGCTTGTAATTTTAATCTCTGAATGTTGTATATGTCTTTTCCAGAACTATCAATTAAGTGGAACATTATTCAAAATCTTGTTTAACCTAAATTCTCAAATAATAGGTTTTATAATCTTTGATTCACTTGTTTTTCAAAGAGGAACCTACATGATGGAACTCTTTGCATTTTTGCTTTGGTAGTCACATATATGTTTTTATAAAATTTTCTTTCCAATAATTTCCTTATGTAATCAAACAATTACTATAAACAAACAAACAATACTATTACTATTTCATATAATGGAAGTTATTATCACTATTTCATTAGTACAATTTAATTTATAACTAAATGTCTATAATAACTCTGGAATCTAAGCGGTCCAAAATCCCTAACTGAATAATATCCCTAACTAAACAAAATATATTTTCCTCATCCATTTCAAAAACATCCATTTTTTCACTTCCAATAATCATTGATGTCCATGTCACATATTTTATGAATCATTTCCCAATCCACTTGTGAAAAATATACTCATAACATGTTTTAAATTACTCACAAACAAAGGCTACACACATATTTAGCAAATCATTTACAGATTGACAAATAGAATGAAAAAATGATGTCAAACCCTATCAGTTGAGAAGTGTTTGTCAAACAACGTTAAAGAATAGACATATTTGACTACTAGAAGCAGAAAAATAGGGTTTCATTGAAAAGGCTATGAAAAATTCTACATTCATAGAATTTCAAAATTTTGGAAGGAGCAAAGGTGAGAATGCATACCAATTTTTGATGCCTTCACAAAAACAACCCATGCTCAAAATTTTGGAAATCAAACTATGATCATATTTTCCAATGAATTATTACACTTATGGAGTTTAGCCCTTATACCAATGTTCTCACTAAGCTTCACAAATATAAGTTTCCTTGAAATATACTAATAAATGAAAATCTATAATTACATGGAACCGACACTTCCAATTACTTCTTCTTGATGCACAAATTTCAAAAGACACATGGCTGCTATTAATTTACTTTATATTTAATGGCTAATTAATGGCTATCAAATGACGCACATATTTTGAATATTACGCAAACTTTACATTGTTTAGTTTAATGTTGGGGGAACCAAAATATTAACCATATATGCCACACATAAAAATTATTAATATTAACAACATTATCATCAAAAGTAACACCATGCTCATTGTCAATATTATCATCTTTAAATTATATAGTGATTCTATAAGTATTTTATACTTTGAATATACTACCAATGATATGTTGTTCAATTGATGTCTCAAATATTAAACTATCATATTTCTAATATCTCATGAAGTTTACATTGTTCGGTTTAATGTCGCAAGAAAATATTAACCACATAGGCCACACACAAATATTATCAATTATCAAGGTTTCTAGGCTTCGGTGTTCTTTGTTGTAACTTTTGTATTGAACCACTTCTCTGCTCCTCTCTCTTATTCAGCTTTTAGGCCTCCTTTTGTACAAAGGGTATAGTCCCTTTCAAAAAACTATTTACCAATATTAAAAAAACAAAAGAACACCATGCTCATTGGCAATATTATCATCCATAAATTATAGAGAGTATATAAGTATTCCATAATTTGACTATACTACCAATGATATGTGGTTCAATTGATGTCTCACAAGTGGAATTATCACATTATCCTCAAAAAAAATGTGCATGTTTACCTAGGTCATTTTTAAATTGTTTTGTTACACAAAAAAGTATCTTGAGATGTTTGTTTCAATGATCTTGGTGGCCCATGATGCTAATCATTGGAATTGTTCTAAAATAAAAAGGAAGAATGCAAAATAGAGAAGTATTAACACTATGCATGATCTTTTTCTTACACTATGTATACCATCTTTTATAATGGAATTGAATGATGCAATACTATATTACTATGGTTAAAAACACTGAAATTTACCTAGGTAAAAAGACTTGCGACTTGAAGTTGTACATCCCATATTTTCTCCATTATATTTCTCTCTTGTTCCATTCTTTCACGCTCAAGTTGAAGTCTTCCTTGCTCAATTTCTTTCATTGTCTGACTGATTAGATGCATATTAATTTTCATTACCTCTTTCAAATTTCCATAATAGTTTCTTTTTCTCTTCACACCTTTTCTCTGAATTCCATTTTTATTCAAAGGGGTTTCTTGCTTTGCTCCTTCAAAATTTTCAATGTTGATAGCAGGGATTTTGATTTCCCTCTCATGTTATTTTTTATAAGTAGAATTTATTATATTAACCCTCTTTTGCATTAAAACCAATAACCTTGTGTGTTTTCTATGTAATGTGATCCATATCTTCATAAAAATTCCATGTTCAATGTGTTTCCAATAATGTGTTTTCCAATTGTTTCTCCTTCTTGAGGGTTTTCTTCAACCTGTTCATCTTGTATTTGCATTGCATCCCAGTGAATGTTTTTCCACAAACTTGATTCAAAGCATCCGCTATATTATCCCAATGTTTTTTCCAAGTTTTCCTTGGTTTAAATGATCGTACACCTCTTCATATTTTGAAATAAATGTTTTAACATCATATTTTGACACGTCTCTTATTTGTATTCTTTCATTAGCTCCTCGTTATTTCTATCTCTTTCATATGCATGGGTTAATGAAAATTTTCTTCTAATCATGAATCATCAACAATATATGGAGAATTGAGATCAATTTTTGAATGTGGAATGCAAGGACCCAATTTCGTGTGCCACTTTTATTATCTTACAAATTTGAGACTATATTTCCATATAGTTTTTGCACTTAGAAGTCCTTTACATGGCATTTGCTTAGTTGTGTTGAAAAAACCATATTGTCTTCATAGTTTCTTGGAGTTGATTTGAGAACTTGGGATTCGAAACATGAAAACAAGGAAAATGGTGATATTTCCATGTCCTACAAATTTATGAGTTACTATAAACATTCACAAATGAAACAATTTGCATACTCCATATTTTATCTAAACTTAATTTCATTTTTCATTTTCTAATAATAAATATACAAGGGGTCCTATGCTCTATAAATTCATATAATCAAAACATGTGGAGAAACATTGAAAATTAGTTAATTACCTACTGAAAAATGCACTATTTACAATCACTGTGAAATGGGTGTATAAAATGAAATTCTTCAAAATAAAATAACAATTCTCTAACTCATTTAATTTTTTGTAACTTTGTTCTTCCCCCATTTGTATATGTGCTCCTTATTTTGGTGTTGTCTCCTTGAAAATGAGTATGCAGTTTTCCATTTTATTGCATTAAAATATAACATTAACAATGAGTTTGTGTGGATTAAAATTTAATATTGTACCACTTAACATTAGTACTAAAAATTAAAAAATGGTCTCAAGTGGTGGATTTTACATTATTTTCTTTAATGGCCATTTAATTTAAAGGAAGTGTAATATTAATTAAGAAACATTTTTATAACATAATTTTTAATGTATGAAAAATAAACTTTGACATTGTTTGAAACTTAAATTTGACATAGATATATTTAATTGAAATTAAGTCTTTAATATTGACAATTATTAATAAAAAATTATGTAGCATGGGTTACTTCTACTCAATATTATACACAATTATTAAAAATAAACTTATATTGTTAAAATATTACATAAGATATAAAAAGATTAGAAACAATTAATACACATAATTGAATAAAAGCATATACCACCATCGTTAATTAGATAAATAATAAACTTGAACTCTATACCATAAAATAAACATAGCTATACAATTAGATAATTAAATACATGAATGATTTACTTCATCACAATATTAATGGCCCTAAATTTAAGTCCAAGAGGCTGCTTAGGGTAAAAAATTGACTATAATGGAAAGTAAAAATATACCCTTTGATATGCAAGTGATCGCTCTTCCAAGTGATTTGCTATTCCAAGTGTGAATGCTCACACTTCGCCTTGAAAATTCTCAGAATTTTTCATGTGAGGGATCACACTTCATAGATGTACAAGGCCACTACTCTCTCGCACTATTATTATCTATAACTTGCACATCCAAGTGTGAGTTATCGAGCTTGGAATTGTAATCTCTCACACATTGAAGTGTGATCACCAACTTTCAGCCTCCAATTCAAGTCAATATTTGAATTTTAGCATGTAAGTAAGAAAAAAAAATGTCACAAGTGGCGGCTAGATATACAAATTTTGAAAGTTATAGGGGAAAGAAGCCTAATGACTGTGCATAGGCCAATAGTGAATCCAATGACTATGAGTGGTAATGTGAAGTATACTACCACTAGTTGTAAAATTCTAATTCAATATTTATAACTTATATACTAAAAATTTATATCAAGTCACCTATAAAACTAATCCAATAAAAAGGTGACACATCGGTTGTGTCCCAAAAAAAGTGATTTTATTCCCAAGTAAGGGCCAATATTAATTTTCTTTGTATTGAAAAGTGCCTATTTTAAATCCCTTAGAAATACTTTTTCAACAAAATTTAAATGCACAAAATAAAATGTGTGCATTATAAAAATCAAAGGGTGTAATACAATTGCCTCATTTCCCCTACACATTGTGTTTTATGGATAAAATTATACACACAACAATGGGATCTAGGGTTTAATATAATTTGTTATATCTTTATATATTTGGATTAAATAAGGTTTTAAAGATGTTTGTATAATATGTATTTTTTTTTCTCATTGTGATTTCAATTCTCCATTACTAATGTTAAAGATTTAAGTGTCCTTAGTACTAATTTTCTCTTTTTATTTGTGGATACAATTGAAAATGAACTCTGTTTTTGAAGATGGAGCACATGTGGATTTACTAAACAAAGGTGTGAAAGTTTTGGAGGGATTATTGTATCCATCAAAAGATACACTCCATTGTAGAGACGCAGGTCTAGCTTATTCATTTTCAAAATAATTATTGTATTTAATGAAAGAGTGAGACTACCATACACAATTGATGTTTGTGAAACCCTGGAAGATATTGAAAACAAGGGATAATTTATCCCATGGGAAAGGAAGAAAATGATTAAGCATGTGATTTCAAATTTTCAGATGTGGGGAGTGATGGCATTCAAAACATCATGAGTAGTGACTTAGAAGATATATTTAATGAGGAAGAGGGTTTGAATTCTAAAAGTGATAGAAATTTTTCACAACTCCTAAAGACATGGATGAAGTTACTACAACCTAATGTGGTGCTAAAACATAAGGTTCCTCATAAATAAGGTTACATAGTTAAAGGGTTTATATCCCTAGTACAACAACAACATTTGATTTTGGGAGTAGTGTTGGGACCCACACGGTTTGGTGTTTTTGTGGATAATATTATAACTACATGCAATGAATGTTATCCAAGTATACAATGCAACAATGTGTGAAGTTTCTGGCTAATTAAAAATTTAGTTTATCTAGAAACAAGAACTGCACTTTCTGTGAATTAAAATTTTGAACTCCAAGAAACAACCACAACATTAAACACTGACTTCAATTTGAAGTTCAAGGGGATTACTGCCTAGTTGATACATTTTTGTTCAAAATAACATATATTTGTTAGAGAAGCAACAATTACAAATTTTTGTGAAGAGACATGGTGCACTTTAAAAAATTAGATGGAAATAACTTTGGGGGTGCATGTTAATAAATTAATCAGGCCTTCTTACAATGGTTTCTCTATATTAGAAGGATATCTCATCCAATGGCCTACAACCAGTTGGCCCATCAAGATGGTTCTTTTACGGAATTAAGGCTAAAATAAATTCCAAAGAGTTGTTGGTAAAAATGTAGAGTATAGTTTAAGATCCATTGCCTCAACTAGTATACCCAAACTCATATGTATCCTCCATGTGTATTAGTAATGAAAACTTGATAAAAATACCTTACAATTCCAAAAGGTAAATTCTACTCCATCTAGTACACCAAAGAGAAGGGAAAATGATGAAAAACAAGAGGATTTTTTTCCGAAGTTGAGAAAAACCTTGCTGCAAGGAAGGATGTCTCTCTAATTTATCTCTAAGTGATTTTAATCACATTGGGAATTTAACTCTAGGTATGAATGAACCTGCCATAAAAACTCTATACTTAATACATTCACCACAAATACTAGTAGTTGTGATCAAGGTAAAACTTAAAAACATACTATAGATAAATTAAAGCTATGTGGAGGGATATATGTCATAATGCATGGTACATATATCATCGAATCCTGAAAAGCACCTATTATAGATATAGACAATCTCAAGGATTAATGGTGAAATGAGGGTAGTAAATGGAAATAAATGAAAACAAATATAAATGTCAATCATTGTCGCAATTATTACATTGATATCTAAAATGGTGGAGAAGAATTCTGATCTATCCCCACACATGTATCATTCAATGGGACAAGATGGTACTAAAGTAACAATGAGACTTCTACTTTCATGTTATAGTTTTTCTTACATAATAAAACATTGTAATGAGGACCTTTCATTATTAGACCTTCCTCAAATGTCACAGTCAAATCTCAATAAAATATGGCAAGAACAATTCTCCCATGTTTCAATCATCAAGAATAAATTGTTCATATAATGTGACGAGTGCACGTAACTTAAGAACAAACGTGTAGTGACATCATGTCTAGAAACACTGGCACAAATAGATCAACACCAGAAATGGCACAATGATTACATTCAAATTTTTCGTGCAACTTACTATACACATAGAGTGTAATCACAAAAATCTAATAGCTATTTGAGCATTGTGCATGACAAAATGGACAAGATGAAAACTGCAATACCAAGGATAGGAAAAAATCAAAATCAATAAGCAATTCTATTAATCTCCCCGTCACCTTGACTAGTATGCTAACACATGGGCACAAAACGGGGGGTTTTAGGCACTTTGGTCTCCCTTTTTTTGAGCGAGGAGAAAACTTCATAATAACATCATTGGCACTATGTATCCGGAAGCTAGAAGAACCACTTACAGATTAGTATGGTGATTTTTTATATAGTAGTGGGATGTAAAAACACCCATTACATGATGCATTGTTGAAAAATGATGCATATGAAAAGTGCAAGGAATACAAGAAGAAAATGAGGGTATTCATACAATTAATATTTTAAGCAGATGTTCAAGCTCATTTAAAAACAACCACCAATTCTATAGTTACAACTAGATAATGTTGCAAGTGACGACAAAAATTGCACATTGTTTGCATTTGCATCCATGCTGATAGATAGAAGGGTTTTCAACATAGTGTATGTGAGTTTCCTTCTTGTGGGTTACACACATGAAGACATAGATGGGACACTTAGCCAATTATTAACAACATTGTGGAAATCGATACATTCTCTTTTCCAAAAATAATGGACACTTACAAAATATGCCATGAGGATTCCAACACATTCACTTTGTACCTTATCAAGGAATTCTACAACTTTAAGGCCTTTATGGAACCACACCTACTAGATGGTAACTATAAGATTGTAGGTATTAGAAAACCAAATATTTTTAAATTCCATGTTGAAGACAAAATTCCCATCATGAAGTTCAAAGCATAAATCATGGATTCTAATTTGTCACGCTCAATTAAGATCTAGAAAATAGTGGATGAGAAACCTTTCTTTCCTAAAGGGATCCTCCATTGGCACCATTCAAAGAACTAAAAGAGATGGCAGACATGCAGAGAGGCATTAAGAAATACATAACACACTGGGAAAAGAGTTCAACTGATGGTGAAAAACATATTGGGTTCCGAAGATTGCATATTGGAAAAAATTTCTACGTTCCCTAGAGAATCCCTTTGTTGATTATAAGCATGACGGGAGAGAGATTTTTTTGGCCAAAAATAATTCAAGATAGCACAATGTATAATCAGAAAGTGGGTGCACCACATCTTGACATAGATATCTACTATAGTTAAAATTTCTTTTCAAATAAAGATATATATGTTGGGTCTATTTGTGATACACCTCGAGAGGAATTTAACCCAAGAGGATGTGAATGTTGGGTAGATGATACTAGTAAGACCAAGCTAATGATAATGTACCTATATGGATGGGCAAGACATAACTAAAAATAATATAAGATGTTCACACAAACACTCAAAAGATAAGGGTACATTGGTGGGAACCCACAGAAAAGGAAATACGAAAAAAAAATGTACCAGAATGCTTAAATAAAAAGTAATGGTGGTGAAAATCAAGGGACACATCAGATATTGATATATAACAGTGTCATATGGGCATGGAATCCAAATAAAATATAAAAAGGAGATAAAATTAAAATATCAAATTGAGGTCACAAAGCTATCCAACAATACCTTGCACAATCAAGAACTATAATTAATACCTCATGAGGGATCAATGCTTATGTAATTTTCAATGTAATTTTCCTTAAGGAATTGATTTCCTATGGAAATACATTTTCAAATCCATTTCTTAAAAACAACTTGTTTAACATAATTCTTAATTTTGTGTTGTTCTTTATGAGTTACTGAGAATGGAAAAGTATAAAATTAGTTGACTTTATCACATGTAACTTGCATATTTACAATATCATCGTCATTTTTAATATAGATTTATATAAAAATTATATCAATATATAATATACATAAAATATTAAATAAATATAAATTTGAAGTATTTAAATAACTATTATTTGTATTTTTTAAAGGACGATATTATAAAATTACCATCATCTAAAAATTGTTTGACAAACATAGTTGGACATCAAATTTAATGCTTGGGCTATTGTAACTTTGTGGCACCAAGGCTTATGTAACTTAGTGGCCGCTAATCTTGTGTAGCTTAGTGGCCACTAGCCTGTGTAGCTTAGAGGTGGGTAGGCTTATGAAACTTGATACCCCAGTAGGTGGTGTAACTTTCCAGATGTCGGGATTATTTAACCTAGATGAATCTACTCTTGTGTAAATTAGTGGTCACTAGGCTTATGGAGGTTAACAACCTATACGCTTATGTAAGATATCGGTTGTTAGGCTTATGTAAGTTGACAACCTATATTCTTATGTAAGATAGTATGCGTTAGGCTTATCACCCTTTTATATAAATTAGAGGTGTAAGGTAACTTAAGGCTTATGTAACTTAGTAATTGTAAGGAAAATGTAACTTAGTGGCCGTAAGGAAAATGTAACTTAGTGTCTGCAAGGCGGATGTAACTTTGACATCACTAGGCTTATGTAAGATAGCAGATGCGAGGCTTATGTGGGTGGATCAAATAATAAAAAAATAGAAATCCTAAAATAGCAAAACTGAAATCCAAAAATCAGGATTTAGAAATTGGATTACAATAGTGGTGAAATTGGAATCCAATAATAGAGTTATTGGAATCCAATAATAGTAAAATTGGAGTTAATGGAAACCAAAGATAGACAAAAATGGAATTCAATATACGCAAAAATAGAGATGGAGTTCTTCCAATACTTGAAATACCGGAGTCCATATTTATTGGAATATGTCAAGATTTAGTGAAATAAGTGTTGGTTATGTATCTTTAGTTAATCTAAGATATGAACATTGTAAATAAAGCAAAAAAAATGCAAAGTAAATAATTATGTAAATGAGCTAAAAAAGTATGCAAAAGGAAATGTTAACCCTAATGTGTAAGAGAGAAGAGGAAAGAACTCGGTTGAATAATGGATGCTTGCAAGATCGTGTCACAAAGGTAATCTGGAGAATCTAGAAGAAAGAATGACCGTGTAGAAGCCCAAAAGGATGGATCTGGACTGATTCTCTTGATTGGGTTCCTGGAAGAGACTAGGGTGCCTACAGACACTGTATGGAAAATAGGTGCCCAAGTCTCGCATAAAAGCTCTAAAACTAGATCTCCAAGGAATGGAAGGTGATCCAAAACCCTCATTGTGTGTTGCATCGATTCACTTCCCTGCACTGTATGTTGTCAATAATCCAAGGAAATAGAAAGACTTGTAAAACCCTAATCAAGCATCAATCCCTAAAAAATAAAAATACAAATGAATGGTTTAACCGACCTCATTTGCCACAACATTCGACTTACTAACTAAGTGTTACACTAAATTTTGAACCCAAATGTAGTTATGGTGAGTGTGTGCATAATGTTCCCTAAGTGCTCTTGTGTCAATCACACTTTGTGACATATTGAGAAATAACTATATGTAGACAATTTAATAAAGCATGTGTGCATGGAATATAATAGAATCCTCTCGCATGAAGTGTGGTGCAGATTTTCTAGCCTTGTTCCTTGTGATGGTGTTATGTGGATGCATGTGATCTCCAATGAAATATATAGATAAAACTATAGATTGATGGTAGTAGTGAGTGGTGCTAGGTCCCTCATTATGGTCTCATAACTTTATATTTATAGGGTTCTCTTGATCTAATTTTGTAATTAACCCGAAATGGCTAACCACCAAAAGGATAAGGATCTAAAATAGCTAGAAAGAGCCCAAAAAGTGGTGTGAAAGTGTGAAAAGGACCAAGGCACCCCTGGTGGGACCAGGGTGCCAACAGGTTCCCAAGTACTAGTTTGGGTGCCCTATTTAATGCTAAAATAATAGTAAATGGATGAAACATACTAGGCATATGGTTGTAAAATATTGAGGATGACGAAATAAAATAAAACAAGATGGCAAAAAGACGGGGGTTAATTATTACTTTCTTTGCTCAAGAACCTTCTAAATACTTTTATGAGACTGGGAATAAATAATGTCTAAAGTGCATGATTTTTTTCTACAGAGTTTGATATCCTATAAGGTGATGTTCTTTCTATTGTACTTGCAGATCTACATGAACTTATTTTTCAAATTAATTTTGATTGTTCGTGTTGGAATCATATCCTAATAGGTGTTTTCATTGATGAAAAACCACATTAATGACAAATTGAATGTTGTATGATGATTTCATGATGTTTTTTATGGTGTAAAAATATTGGTTCATATGCTTATCAACTACTACAAGTGGGATTTAGTGATGTGTGTTTTCTCTAACAATCCTATATAGGTGCCTAGGAGGTGTAGCTTGACAATATGAGCTTCTTGGATGCTTGGGAAGAATTTTGACATAATTTATATCATGTTTTGAGGGTGCTTGAGCACTCACAAAGTAGTGGCATAGTGCAATTATAGGTGTTTTACTTTGTTACAGGTGCTCATTGGGAGCATGTATGCTTGCTTGGAGGTGTGACAAAGTGTGGATTGGAGACATATGAGCTCATGGAAGAATAAAATCAGGTGTATCATGTCATATGAGGTATTTTGGGTCATTTTCATAGGTTTCTTGTTTATTTATTGCATTATTTCAATTTACCTAAGCTTTTCAGAAGTGAGAATATAAAGCATGCAAACATAGGTAAGTCTTAGTGACTGGAGAGATTGAGGTATGAAATTGATATTCTAATGATTGGATATGTTATAGGGATGATTCATAGTGCTCTAAAAAAATAGGTTCCCATGATGTGTATCTTGTTAGATATGGCTGATTTTATGAGACATGGTGAAAATCAAGTCAAATTCTAGCTCAAAGTTGATCTTCTGATGCTTGTTGTGAATAGTGAGATTTGCATGAGACCTTATGTATTTAAAGGAATATTTGATTGTTATTTTATAAGGTTCCAAAATAATAATAATGTTATTTTATCATAATTTTTTTATGAACGATCGTTAAGAAGGTAAAGTGGTCTAAAACCCTAGTCAAACCCTAGTTAAGAGCAGTTTGCAGAGAATGAAGTATACTAACCCAATTTTGATTGTTTCATCAAAATTGATGATTTTATGTTGTAGAGGAATCCTCAGGATTTCCAGAAATGTATGGTTGAGGTCATGGTGATGAGTTGGTACCATCTAAAAATAGAATTTTCTAGAGAAAAAGGTTTTAGGACAAGATGGTCCAAAGGAGTAACATGTAAAATGGATGGTGAACGATTATTTGGAGTTTTTATTGATTTTCGGGAGTTTTTAGAGAAATTTCATGCATTTTTGTGGATTTTTAAGGTCCAAACAAGTTGACTGGTCAAAGGATAGTTTTGGGATCTCAAATGGTAGGGTCCAGTAAAATAAGAATAATTTGAGCTACAGGTGGATTTTTGAGATGATTAAAGTTGTGTTGGAAATTGTATTTAGAAATATTTCCAGTGATATATGTTTTTCCTCATAATTATTTCATTTGATGGTTTTCCAGGTGATTCTTTGAGTAAAATTATTTTTGGCATTTTAAGATAACATTTGTTTTGGTGTAAGTTTGGTGTTATTTGAAGCATGAGATGGATTGGGTGATGATTCCTATCACCTATAATGTGAAGAGGGATTAATTTTACATCCAATGAATCTAATTTGAGTTCTTTCATATATTTATAAATGATTTTACTATCAAACCTTTGGAAATATATTTTTTGGCAATTTGATATGGTGAAGGAAAATGTTGTTGTAGTTTGAAGTGAAGGATGTTTCATGACTTATAACTTGCTTATAATTTTTCTACGGGTTCTTAAATTTATTTTTATTGGTCACATGGCATGTTTTTGTTGAGTAGAATTGATTTTTGATTAGATGAATTTTCCAAGGTGTTGAAGGGTGTAGGAAACAACATTATTGAGAAATACAAAGAGCTATGGGCCCATTAAATGAAATAATTTGATTGATTCATATTAATTACAACCATGTATGATTTTTAAATGTTAATTTAAACATATCTCGTGATTTATGGGTCATGGTTAAGGATGGTTTTTAAGTAAGGTAATTTTTATCTTTTTTCCCATGGGGTTTGGAGCTATTTTGCAACCTACTTGGGTCACACATGGCTCTTATGATTTGAATTTAGAATGTTTCTATGATGAATTTTTCAAGACAAAGGAGGGAAAATGTTTGAGTTTGAATTTGAGCCTTGGAGAGGCTATAAAAGTGAAGTTATGGGCATATTGTTTCTAGCTTTTTGAAACCCCTTTTATCTTCTTTTGAAGAACCATTTTTCTACAAATAAAAACCATTTGGGCCTATCCCAAAACACCTGGAATATAATTCTAGGAAAGATACTAGTTGATTTTTCATGAGGATAATTTGAGAAAGTGCAAAGTTGGTGTTGTTTCTTTGAAAGCGAGTTGGAGAAGGAGGGAATATTTAGATGTTTGATTTTGATTTCTATATTTATATAGTTTTTTATGTTATTTGCAAGTTTCTAAGGTGTTTTCAGATCTGATATTGATTTTAATACATTCTCATAGTTCCATATCTTCATATGTATTCATGAGACATAGTTGATTGTCTCAAGAGCTAATGGTTGTATCTTGTTGATCATTGTTGAAGACACTACATATTGTAATCTGATTTGAATATCAAATTGAAGTGTGTTGATATGATTTTGAGCATCAATATAATTTTTTTGAGTCTATATTGTGATCTTTGCATTGTGTTAATTTCTTTGTGAAAAATATCTACTTTTATGTGTTGTGCATGAGCATGTGTGGTTAGGATTTGAAGCACAAGCAAGTAAATTTTATTGGGGACTTATTCACCCCCCTTTCAGTCCTTGTCACCTCTAATAATTGGTATCAGAGCAGGCCCTTGGAAGTAGCCTAATAAGCTAGAGGGAAATATTTGGTGAAAAGATGGCACCTCCATCATTGGAGATAATTGAGGGAAACATCTTTGTGATAAAGAGATGGGTAAGTGAGAATGCAGATAAGATTGACATGCTTGGTTGTATTTTATGAAGTAGTCAAGGTTTTAATAACTCAACTTGAGGCAACCCAAGCTGAGTTGAAGATCAAGAGAGAAGAGTGTCTCAAAAATGAGACTGAAAAAGAAGAACTCAAGAAGGAGTTATCTACCATGAAAAGAAAAATATATCCTTCTAAGAGAGATCATAAAATATGAGTAAGATGCTAGGAAATCAAAATATCTATGGTGATAGGATAGGCCTAGGCTTCAATGAGGATTCATCCAAGAAGAATGAAGAAGAATCAAGTCAAGGATCAAACAAAAGCAAGAAACCAAGAAAGGGAGAGATTTCAAGGCTTCCACCTCCTATAAGATCACCTATCATGCAGCCAAATGCATATAGGTATGGTGTTTTTCATGGTAATTATTACAAATGTGGTGATTATGGGCATAGGGCTAGTTTTTACAGTCCTAAGGTTGAAAATAAGGATTATGGAAAAGGAAAGGAGCATTGTGAAGGAAAGAAGGAAGAGGAATGTAAAGATAAGAAATAGAAAAATTAGGTCAAAGACGTGGAGCTGAATGTTTTAATTTCCATAAAAAGGGACATATTGCAAGGTATTGAACAAATGGACCATCAAATAAAAGATGGTATGTAAGAAAATTCAAAGGGTATTTGTATGTTTGTAATGGACATGGACATAAGACTTATGAGTGAAAATGAAGACAAGTGGAATGATTTAGGTGCCACAAGATAGGGCACATTGTAAGGTTTTGTAATGCAAGTCAGTTGAAGAAGGAGACTCAAATACCTAAGCCACAAGCTCAAGCATACAAAAAGAAGGAAGAATCTAGTCAAAGTGGTCAAGATGTTTCTAAGGATGTGACTGAGAAAAAGGATGTATCATCTAAAAAAAATTGGAATCAGATAAAGAGGAAACATGCAAGGTCCAAGTATAGGGCTTTCCACCTACTTAGGTCTCTCATAAAGCTCCTCCATGGTGACATATGCCTTTATTATGCTCCATAGAGGTGTATAGGTGTAAATGAAGTTTTCAAGTGAGGGCGGAGTTATCTTTTCAGCGTGACTTCTTATTTATGATAAGGTATGTCATTATGTGTCTCTAAGTATGTTTTCATGTTTCTATTCACTAGTTTTTATGTAAAAATCCATGTTCTCATCTCTATGGTCATTGAATGTAAAATTATAAATCCCTTAAGTTTTGTGTTTACATCATTATGATGTGTGGTCAGTCTGAGATGTTTTTGAATGTTCATGAGTTCTCCTGATGTGTTATAAGAAGTGTAAGTTGTTTTGAACTCCTCAACAATGTTTTCATTGTGTTGGTGCCATTGTTTGATAGTATTGAGTGTGTGTGTGTGTGCTCTGTGGAGAAAATAGTGTCAAGTTTGTGTCTTACTGATATCTCAAGGTATTTCATGAGTTGTAAGGATAAAGTATAGAGTATGTCCAAGTGAGTTTAACATCGTAAAGAGTATCCTATGTGTCTTGAATGCTAATATGAGTATGTGATGTGTAAGGAGCTGTTGTCAAGTGTCATGTCATGCATATTGGGTATGTGTGTTTGTCTCTCTAGGTCATTGATGTTAAGACCCTGCTCTAAACTATGTAAAAACTTTCTGTTAGTGAATCAAGGAGTTTGTGTTATACCCTTCCTCAAGAAAAGATGATTTAGTTCTTCTATTACAAAAATTTAAATTCTATGATGTATGTTTTACCTCAAATGGGTGAATTTAAGCTTCTTGAAGGTGCTCTAACAAGTATTTAATATCTGTGTAAGACAAGATGATTTGTTACAAGTTCTTTGGTGTATCTCAGATGTTGTGGATTGTCACAGTAAGGTTAACATGTTCAATGGAAGTTAAGACTAAAATAAGGATGGTATCTATGAGCTCAGAAGTTGCATCAAGCCTTGTAACATTCTACATCATGTGAAATAGGTTTAGATGTTAGAGCTCAGGTTATAAAGTAAAAATCAATAACTAATGACTGAGAAGACCAAGAAAGGTATTGCAAGAAGAATAAATGCATCTTGTTATATTTCACTTTGAGTTAGAAGGTCAAAATTATGTCATTGTGACAACATTTTTCAAGCATAAAAACAGTTAAAAGATGTTTGAATCTATGAAAGACTCTAAATAATCCTTTACAGGTGTATATGAGGGATCAAGGAATATTTTAGCTGAGAATTCTTAGTCTTGAATGCACCTACAAGTATTTGAATGGTAATCTAAGCTTTTGAAATAATTGTAATAAAGAAAATAAATTATCTACATTTTACCCGAGATCTTTGTTTGATCTCCAACCAATTGATGGGCTAAAAAAAAGGACAGGTGAAATTTTATAGTACTACAATTACATCCCATAGTGCTTTATGTGTTTGTGAAGAAGAAAATGTGATCTATAGATACAATTAGCTTCAAGTATGTGCAAGTGCTCAAAATAGAGACGTGTCTAAGAGAATTTGAAACAAGTTCAAACTTTGAAGTCAAGATATGAGGTTTGTTTCATCACTAGAAAACTCAAAAGTTGATCTCTAAGAAATTTGATGGAGGTACTGGTTTTTGAGCTTATAGGAGGCAATTTACACTTTTTTTCTCAGAATTGAAGGAGGATTTTGTAACTCAAAACCTAGGAGATTATAAATGGTGAGATATAGTATGCAGAGACCTTGACAAAGGCCTCAAAACAAATAGTGAAGTGGGATACTGAGAGAAATAATGTGATATTGTTTCAAGTGTTAAATTTGTTATCTCCTGTATAACGACCGAGTTCAAGGTTTTTGGAGTGCTTAGATGAGTGTCTTCATTCATGTATGTCAAGCAATGGTGTGATGACCTAAGATTACATGATGCATGGAGTCTTGAATAATAAGCTCAAACATTGATAGCTATATAAAGTACAATACTAAAATTGTTGCAAACTCAAGGGGTAGAGTATGCTCAAAGAATGAAAATTATGTATATTTTATGTTTAAGGCTTGAAGGTTGATGTCAATTGTTCCTCATGTTTGTTACAAGGTAACTTCATAGTGCTCTTCAATAAGAACTATGGAGCTTTGTAGTTGATCTAAGGTACTTGAGAAATAGGTAAATTGATTGTGAATGGGTATTGAATTTATATACCTTATCGTAAAACCGGAAAAAGAATGTTCTTATATAAATAAAGTGAAGTTGTTGAAAGGAATAACCCTTTATTTTTCAAACCTAAATATATCAAGAACAAAGTGGTGATCTTGCATATTCACATGTTAGGAATGGGTCTATATGAAGCTAATATGTCGAGGAAATAAGATCTTAATTTGTTGCATTGGTTTTCATCAAAGTACAGTGGCACTACATTTTGTGTGCCTTTTAGGATAAATAGTGAGTCAAATGTTTCCTTTTAAGAAATGTGAAGACCTACATGTTTCTTAGTGATCAAAGGAGGCAGAGTTGAATTTTTTTTAGAGGTATGATATGATTTTCAAAGCTTAAAATAATCATGACAAGTTATGTTCATTCATCTATCTATGATTTTCAATGAGATGGTGTAAGGAGAAGGTTTTAAGTTATTGTAAAAGCTTAAAAGCTATGTTTTTTCTCCAAAATAACTCTCTATAGGCTTGTAGAAGCATATTTTTGCATGGTAACAGATTGGTAATAAAGTCTAATTAATGTTTTTCAATCCTTTGTATGAGTTTTCATGATGAATGTGATTGGAGTAGTGTGTTGCATGGGTAATTTGATCAAGTTTTGGCCTAATAGTTGATTCTTATCATCAAGAGAAGACCGAGATACTCAACTACATTACCCCTGTGATAGAGGTTGACTGCTAAAAGATTGTATTTTTGGTATTCAAGACAAGTGGGAGCTTGATATAGCTCACAATGCAAGTGGTTGTAGGTTTTTGGGTGCCACAAGAAACTTTATTACTTTGTAAATGATTTTTTTGGCATTGACATGTTATTATCAGTCCTCTAACTATGTTGGCATGTTGTTATTGCAAGAAGAAATGTTGCTCAAGGTGTATCAAGGCTCTCTAAGATAGGGGAGTAATTGGCTGATCCTCCATGTGATTGAAATGGTGTTCTCAAGGCTATCCAAGGTGTGTATGTGGTATTTACTCCTTGATCATGCTTATAAACATATGCATTATCTTATATTAGCTAAAGATGATTTGTAGAGAAGACTGAAAAAGGTGATTTAGGATTGCTAAAAGTTGTAATGGTGATTTCAAGGTATGGTTGCAAGGTTAATTTCTCAATTTTATGCTTAGAAGCTAGAAGTAGAGGTCTTAAGGGCAGGGGGGTTATGTTTTTCTTGCTCAAAGTATGTATGAGGATATAGTGCATGCCAAAGTTGGTTGAAAATGTTCAAAGAGGTTTGTTCAAGGAAATGAGTCTCTGTGTAAGGAGAAAAGAAAGAAATTACTCCATTATGTAAAATCTATGCCTAGAGATTGTGGAAAATATCAATAAAGGTAATATGATTCTTTAATATTCTTTGATCTAACATTATTGGCATGAATCGGAGGTTGTATGGCTCATATTACAATTGGCTATAGTGTTCCCAAGAAAATCAAAATAGGGGTAAATGTGAAATTTGCCTATTTGCATACCTAGAAGGTGAAGGATGATATTTTATGCCCCAAACAAGGTGATACTTTTATTTTTTCATACTATATTGATGTTTTCAGATCTTAGAAGTGCTCTCTCTAGGGAGAGCATGTTGTTTGCACACCTAAAATGAAAGAAAAATTTAGATTTTGAGCAAAAATAAAGAGTCTCTTTGAGACCTTTGGTTGATGTTTTTAACAAAATAATGGTGGTATGAAGCTGAAGAAGATGAAAAAGGTAAGCTATAGGTAAAGTGGTCTAAAACCCTAGTTAAACCCTTGTTAGGAGCAGCCAGAGAATGAAGTATACTTATATAGTTTTGATTGTTTTATCAAAATTTATGATTGGATGTTGTAGATTACTCCTCAGGATTTCTAGAAATGTATGGTTGAGATCATGGTGATGAGTGGGACTCATCTAAAAATAGCAGATTTCTAGAGAAGAAGGTTTCAAGACAAGATGGTCTAAAGGAGTAACATGAAAAAGTGACGGTGAATGATTATTTAGAGTTTTTCTTTATATATATGTAGGTTTAAGAGAAATTTAATTTAGGTTCATGGTGTTTTGAGGACCAAACAAGTTAAAGAGTGGTATTGGGATCTCAAATGGCACAAACCACTAAAATAGGCATAACTTGAGCTACATGTGAAGTTTAGAGATGATTCAAGTTGTGTTGGAAATTATATTTGGATACATTTCTATTGATATATGGTTTTACTCATAATTATGTCATTTGACAAGGTTTATAGGTCATTCTTTGAGCAAGAATGTTTTTTCTAGTTCAAGAAAGCATCTATTTTGTTGTAGCTTTGGTGTTATTTGAAGTATGATATGGATTGGTTAATGTTTCCTATCACCTGGAATGTGAAGAGGGATGAATTTTTCATTCAATTAATCCATTGTCACCTCCAATAGTTCTCAATGTCTTGTTGTTCGAAAATCTATCAAGAGTGAAAATCTATTGATAGATGAGCCAACAGTATGCAGGGCATAGCCCCTCTTTGAGACAACAAAGCGAAACTAGTTTATTGCTAATCTACTAGCAGAAATCTACGCAAGTCCTATAGTATTCTACCTTTAGGGTTTTGGGATCTCATACCAATTGGAGTATTTCTGACCGTAAGCAGAAAAGAATGAAGGGAGGAGAGGAGATAGAACAAATCTAAAGGGAGAAAAGAAATGAATTCCAAAGCAGAAAGGTCAGAGGGTTTATGTTTTGGGATTGGTAGTAAACGGAGCCAAACCTACTTGCATAAATGAACAAAGCAATACTGGTGAGCAAATGAAAAAAAGGTAGAGACAGATCTAACAGAGTAAACACACAGATCTAACATAAGAAAGGTCTGATGCACATAACACATGTATTCAACACAAAGTCTCAATATTTGTATTAATGTTTCCTTCTGTTACAAAAAGTACAAAGCCTTTTCTTCTCACTTCTATTTTTCATCTAAAAATGTCCACACTTGGAATAAAACAAATATCCAAGTATATATAGAAGGAGAGGGAGAAAGAAGGCAAAAAGAAACCAACAACTAATTACAAAATATTTACAAAATATCTAAAAGTCAACTATTGACTTTGGGGCAACTTGGTGGATGACAACATCTCATGGTGCAACATGGATGATGTCATCATTTGTGCCAACAAACTTTTAAATATTACAAAAATAACATCCAAGGAAGAAGGATCCTATTCTTCATCGTCCCACGGTTGGAAGGGATTATCCGCTTACCTCAGAGAGAAATGTGGAATTGAGCCCGATACTCCATGAATTTGCTAATCATTGGTTGAAGTTGATCTTGAGTAGGACCCTTGGTGTGATCGCCGATGACTTCAAAAGTCTCCCATTCATCTCTGAGTCTATCTGGGAGCTTGAAGTATTCATTACCTGTCTCCATTAGGTATCCAAAAAAATCACGGCACTCAGAAGGTTGTTGATAGATTTCGCGTCAAAAGTAGCTTCTGACCCTAACCCTTGCGATGTGATCTCCTTAAAGATCCGAATAGTGTCATCTACCTTCCTCAAGGTGTATGATGGGGTGAGTAAGCCTAGAGACATCCTTAGGATGATCTACTCCATTTGATGCATTGCATCCAAGGCTTCCTCCTTGATTTTATCAATTTTCTCTAAGATGAATTCCATCTGATTGACCCGATAGTCCAAAGCAGCAAGGACTTTGTTGGGTGCTCTGGGGTGATCGAAGACACCGAATTTCACTAATTCATTGACTGGGCAGTCGAGCATCTTCTGGAACATCTCATGTTGTAACCTAGCATGGTCCAACTCTTGGGAGATAGGTCCCATGCAATCACCTGGAGGTCCTTGTTAGCCTGACCAATATTCTGATATAGCTCTGTGAACTTTACGATTACTTCCTCACTATCTTTGAGGATCTGGTCTCTCTAGGTGGATACTGCCATGCCTTGTTCACCAATCTTGGTGTATTCGTTTATCTTTTCCTGGCTAAGGGCCTCAAGAGTTTCAACGCACTACCCATTTTCTGTAGGGCTTGGAAAAGGTGTCTATTCTACTCTTTCAATGTCCTCTTATCTTCCTTTACTTCTCGAAGCTTTTGCAAAGGGCATCCACCGCAAATAGGGCCTCTCCCGTAGGCTTTCGAGGACATTCCCATCGTGACTGTGTCACTTTGTATAATATGTAGAGAGCAGATCCTTTTTTTCCTTTATGGGATTGAGGTATGTGATCTCCATTACCCTTTCTGTAGTAGCACTCGAGAGAAGCGGGTTATTGGCTTTTGCTTCTTATCTCTTTTTTTGGGATGATGGAGAAGTCCATAGGTGCAATGGGGACTTTCCTCTCAGATCTTGGCTCGGGTGTTGGGAGATCCATGCTGGAATTAAGCAAGTGTTACCGAGGGGGAAGAGGAAGGAGCAAGCCGCGGTGTACTCGTGGAAATGGATCGAGATGCTTGGTGGCGTAATTGATAAAGAAGCCGAATCTCCAACACTCACGGGGTGAGAGTTACGTAAGAGAGGAAATAGTGGGGGTGGAAGGGATATAAGAGATGAGGGAAGAATTGTTGGGGGACGGCTCTGCGAGGAAGAGAAGATGGTGGAAGAGGAAGGGGAAATAGTAGAAGATGGGGAGAAGACACAACCAGAGGAGCGGTTGTTTGAGTGACGTGAGGAGGGGAAGGAGGAGTGGGAGATGGGACAGTGGGAACTTTAGCAGTTACAATTGTGGGAACATCCTAAGTGGATGTGCCCATTGGAGCACTTATCATCTGTTCTTTTTCTAGGGAGATAGGGTGTAGGACTGCTCCTGGGTGGCAGAAGTAAGGAGGACTCTTGGGAGCTTGCTACTAAGTAGCACTTGAATCTCCTTCTTTGTCTTTCCCTTTGCCCTTTGGTAAGTGTTTTGGTCTAGCAGGTGCATTGCCCAAAGGAGATGTTTTGAAGTCTACCCCAAGGTAGATGAGACTGTTATACCTACACCAATGCTCTGTGCGCTGCAAAGTTCCCTTAACCCTCTCCTCAATAGTCTGAGGTGCCCTTATCCTATCTATCTTAGAAAATGGCCAATTTTCCCCATCCGTATCTAGATAGACCTGATCAACTTCTTGATCAGTCATTTGGAAACCTTTCGGGACAATGGCCATGCCATATTGGATGATTTCTGCTAGGGCCAGGCGGGAGTGATCCTTTCTTCGAGCTCGACCTTGTGATACAAATTGATGTAAATATCCTTGATCTACGAGACTGGATTGGATCGAGCTTTGCCTTTGGGAGGAAATTGCAAGGATCAAAGGTCGGCCTTAAGGAAATTGTGTTTCAAGTTGAGTAATTCCAGCTCCGTAAACATTTCCTGGGCTTTGGTGTGAGAAGTGTAGGTGTATCTACCCACTGTGAGGGGGAAAGGAGTCCCACCCTTCTTTCTTTTCAGGAACTTCTCGTGATATGTGATAAGCTGCCTGGATAGCTCCAATAGGATCAATTTTGGTCCCGCATACCTTGGTAACTTGGTGGGCTCCCCCAAGAAGTTGGCAGCTCTGAGATAGGTGAAAGTGGGGAATTACATAAATAACACTCCCCACTTCTCTGTGGCAGTCACTATGCTCTTGGTCATCTGACCGTGAGTCATATTGGGCCTCAATAGGTAGATGATGTCGTAGAAGAAGGCATCATTGATCTTGTTGAACTATGGGATGTTGTTTTCTAGTCTTAACTCTGGATAATATTCATATATTTTCACTTGGGGCCACACCCACATTGGCTCAGTGCTGGGTAATCTCTTTCGGAAGCAGAAATGTATACCACATAGGAGTTCATGTAGAACCTCCCCATTGTTGAGAGTTGTTGGAGTTGCTCAGAGATGGTGTTGCTGATGATCTCCGCCCATTCAAAATGTTGATCTGGAACATTTTTGCTCATTGTCTCTAGATATCTGAGCATCCATTTATGAAAGTAATGGGCATCAGGAAGCCCAAATACCCTACTTAGGAAGGTTATGGTGTCACTCAGCTCCTCCAAGAAGTCACTGCGATGAATAACCTGCGGCCACCATGTTATTACCTTCTTATTCTTCTAGATATACTTCGTTCATTAACTGCATGCATTTGTCCTCATTTTCATCCCATGCCTTTATGCAGTCTTCTTGGCTTATTGCCACAAAGTGCTGGTGATGGGGGATACCCAACATAATTTCAAAGTGCTAGGCAGTGAGGTTGATTATAACCTCTCCCTTTTCATTCTCGACACACCTTGTGTCCTTATTGTAGCAGTGGGCCACCACCATCATGAATTCATTGTTCACTGCGCTCATGGGAATTCCCCAATGAAGTGTAAGCCACTACCGACTAATTTGTCTATCCATGGACCCTGTGACCCTTCAGTTCTAGCCCGAAATCTTCCATATCAATGTGGCCAAGTTCTGAATCTCTGATGTCTAAGTCACATTCTGCAAGGGACTCGGGCATCCTGACCCTTTGGTACTTATACTTCATTTCTTCCTCTGTGAGTTTGGCCTTACCCTTAGACTTGGTTGGCCTCTTACTTGATGAAGACATGTGTGAATCTAAGTTCAGTTGCTGATCTACAAGAAGAAGCAAGGAATTCCACCACAGAAGAGCCATGTTAGCTGTCAGATCATCCATCAAAGCTTTACAGAATGAAGAGTTAGTAATTTAGAAGCTTCTGGGCATAGGGCGCAGCTATACTGTAGGCTGTAGGGTCAGAAAAGCAAGGCACAATGCTGGAGAGTGTTGCATGGATAAAAATAGTGCAAATAGGTGCGGGGTGTAGAAAAATTACACAAAACACTCAGATGTTGATGTAGGTGGGATTGCGCACTGCCATATGAAGGGTTTAAACTGGGCACAAATTATCTTGGTGTTGCAAGGCGGCAGGGTGCGCCAATGGCGCAGATATGGAACATGTTGCAAAACATTTTTATGTGCCAAAAGGGTGTAGGTTTAAATGGTGTAGCACTGAGTTAAGATGTGCTTAGCTTTAGCGCTTTGCAGCAGGGGAAAGTCTGCATGGCATAAATGTTGGTGTAGCTAGATTTGCGCTTGCACCTGCGTTAGGGTTTTGAAAGTTTTATAGGGCGTAGGAAGGATGCATGCTACAGGCAGGGACAGTGCACCCTTGGCACGACTGTGTTTTGTGCAACAATGATTTTGTTTGCACCAAAGAGAAAGCCGTGGCTTTGGATTTGTAATAACTTTATATTTTCTCTTTTGACTAGGTTCATGGTTTTTGGCCTCTTTCAACATAGATTTAGACAACAAGGGAACAGAGCAAAGAGGATCCTAGATTCATTTTCGAGACAAAGCCCTCCAGGCCAACAGATCTAGAAGGAGGGTAAAACCAGTTTGGGGGGGAGAGAAAATTACAAAATGGGTTGGAGGTAGTGTTTTATTTCTTTAGATTCATTTCTTTGTTTTTTAACAAAACAACCCCTCAAACAATATAGAAAACCCACAAACAATCACCACAAGAAAAGTAAAACCACTTACTAGGAATATATAGGATGGAAGAAACGATGTGGGGTCCACGAACATGATGTAAAGTGACATGGGGATGACAGGAGTGCTGACAGGTGTAGAGGAATTAACTTTTTACGTGTTTTCAATCGTGAAAATGATAGGTCGGATGCGCCTATTTATAGCAAAAGGCATAATAAATGTGCCACCAACTTTTTCAAAGGGCGCACCAAAACAGATGCCAACATGAAATTATTTGTGCCTTTGGCACGGTTTCAAGACTATCAACATTACCTTTTTAGCGCCTTGGCACACCATTCAAGGGCGCAACAATTTTAGTGTCGACAGGGTGGCGCATGCGCCTCAACGCAAGTTTGAAAGGTGCATCATGGGAAGGCGCAACATTTGGAATGTCGACACTCCAAAGGATGCACCAAAGGAATAGAAGGGGGCACATATGCATTTGATGTTGCATGAATAAAATCTATGCCCAGCCAAAAAGGACCAAAAGACTAAGTTCGAAAAACTAGGTTTTCCGGAAAGGGATTTTATGCCAATCCAAATGCTAAGGGACCTGGCGGGAACCGAAACAAAATTTTGGTATGGTTACCTATAAAATTTCCCTTGTCAATTTTACAGGATAACATGTCTATAACAATGATATCCAAGAACAATATCCAAACCATCCATATTAAGCGCATAAATAATTGAATGCAAATTTCAAAACATATTTGTCCATAGAGAGATTCAAATTTTAAATAAATTGAATCTTCTCACCATCTAGTTAATATTCCTTTATATTATTTACTTGGAAATTTATATATTGACCTACATCTATGATGATGATATTTATTCTTTTTTCTATAGTTTACGAAAAATAATTATCTTTTCCCTTTAATTTTACCCTTCAAACTAAAATATTGAAGATTCCTTCTTTGGAGATGTACTATCTAAAATCTTATCTTGATTTGATTCTATTATACAAATAAATCTCCCATTTATCTAGATAAATTATAATTTCATTCTAACTTTGATGTTTCACATTTTAGGTTGCATGCACTCAAGCTTGCTCACTTGGCACAATTTTCTTGGTTACAGTTCTTCCGTGTGACTGCGTGCCTTTCTTCCTTTGTGCCTTCCTACTTCCCCTTCATTTGTATTTTTTATCTACTCCAATTTTCCATTTTGTTTTATCCCCTTTGTGCATTTGATTTCATTCTTACTCGCCACACACTCCTTGCACACCTCTCTGACTTACCTTCCAAAATGGCTAACTCCTTGGCATTCCTCTTGTACGGTTGTATACACTTTGCTCCTTCATGTGCCCCCTTTTCTTTCTATCATCATGTTCCCTGTTATAGTTTAATGCTCAAAGCCTACTTCCATTCTTTCCTTCTATAATTATGCCTTCTTTCCCACCACGTGTGTTGCGTTTGCACACCTATCTCTCCGTGCACCTATCTCTTATTTCTCCACCTTGCACCTTATTCCACGCTAGTCACCGTGCCACATCATCTATCGACTTGATTCTACTACATGAAACCTATCAAAGTGTGCCAACAGGACACTAAATATGTACAACCAACCGGTGCGTGACACGTGGCAGAAATGAAAAAGTAAATGAATATTTAGTTGACTACTTCAATCAATCCACGCTTACATGCTGCATATCATTGCGTGTCGAGTGACCTATATACTTCTGATAGCCATAAATTATACTGCATTGCTCAAATTCCCATGCGCGGATCTTATTTCAAAGCTATTGACATTAGCTACTCCTTCAAATTTTCAAAATCAGATTTAAGTAGCATTTGGTAGGCAGGAAATAGGGCAATGTCTTTCTGATCATTAATGCACACAACTAATCGACCTCAACCACTAGATTTCAATCAGATCTTTCCTTCTTCCTTATTCTACACACTAAATAGACATGGGGAAGTGATTCTAACATCCTTGTATGCCAATTTATAGACATTTATCACGTGTTATTGGTGGTTACAAATTTTAATCTGAGTTTCCCTCTCTTTCTCCTCCTCTTCTCTCCTTCTATAAATAGTAGAGTTATGCTTTATAAAAAGGATCCCTATTTGTTGTAATGGAACCATGCCAAAATGATGGTCAATTTCCCATGGATATCAGACCTTGGCATGATATCTACCATGTATTCTCACCTCCTTCCATGATTGTAAATGATTGTGCGTCCCTTAAGCAATAAAATCATGTTTTTGGAACCTATTTCTTCCCCTCTCATTTTCATTACATCTTGCCACTTTGTTTGTGTTTTCTTACATGTTTTGTTTACTCCTATACTTGCAGTCCCTTGTTCATGTGTTGCACATGTTACAAGACTAAGCCCAAGTGTTTATCTATGGCATGCACCATCCACACTCTTCTCTTGTGCCTACTTTGTTTCCCTTGCCACTCGTGGAGATAGATCGACCCTTTCCTTGGTGCTATCACCCTCCTTATCTTAGGATTTCCCTTTTCTACAAATCTTATTATCCCTAGTCCCTTGGCATGTTTAGTCTAAGATTTTCTTTCAGCATTAGGAGTAGCAGAGTAGTGTTAGAGGTAAGTAGAGGAACCACCCTTCTCTAGATATCCATCCCAAGCGCACAAGGTCCCATAACTTGGGAATGGTTCCATTATTGTCTCAAACATCTCGTCTCTTCCGCATCCAAGATACAGTGCAAGTTTGACTACCAATAGTTTCTAGCATGTCCGATGGGACTAGAGTGAATAGCTTTACATCTTCATCTTAGTAATTTTGATGTGTTATTGCTAAGATCGAGCCTTTGGAGGCATCTTTCAATACATTTGGTGACTCCACCGATCCAAATGCACTCATTATTTCTTTTCTGTAACAATCTCCCCTCCTTTCATTTAGTTTTCCTTCTTCTATTGTTCCACCTTCTTTTAAAATTATGCAATCATGACTTATTTCCCTTAATGGAATTCTCATTTGCAGCATCAAAGTTATTTTTCTCCATCCACACAGAGTTTCAAAATCCTCCTCGAAATCAGTTTTATAAGCCTGTTATGGTGAAAATGCATACAACCCACTTTTTTAACTTAAATGTTTATGAAGATCGTGTTTATGTAGATGATGGTGGAAACTCCATAGTAGAATCTTATTTTGAGAGGTAGGTGTAAAAGATGGATATTGACATGATGCAGCTAAGATTCAAGTGCTTCATAAAGGCAACTAAAGTTGGCCACAAGGTCCCATTTCCATGGGTTAGCCCATACTGTGCTAGTTTAGCACCATGTAAAAGTTACACTTTATCACTGAGATGTTTCCCCATATTATAGAGTGGGTAGAAGAAATGGAGGCTCAAAAATCTAGCACACAACAACCCTATCAATGAGGTAGCTGTGCACTACCATATTAGAGCCCTCCCACTCCATGCCAACTTACATCATCTTGGCTCACCGCACGTGTTCCCATCTTTTTGCACGCTACCCCCATTGAGAATTTCCCCCTCCATCCTCTCATCATCTCTCTTCCATCGCCCCTCCCTACGCATGCTTCCACTCCTCTTGTGTGCATTCCCTCTATCCCTTCTACACCCATCCTTCCACCTTGTTCGAGAATAAAATCAGTTAGTTCCATAGGGTGCAATTTTCAAGGAGACCAATTTGCTTATAGAGGTATAACTTCGCATGCCCTGACTTTGTGTGACCTAGCCTAAGCAAGCAGTCACCTTTAGAAGGAGAGTCTAAAAACATACCATCTATGGGATTGAGCTTCAAAAAATATTCAAATCACAAGGATTAGATGTGCCCAATCAGATATTTGGCTATTCTAGAGCCAAAAACGAGTTGTCTCCGGTGATGCTCACTTTAGAGCATGAGGTAGAGCTTTAGTGTGCTAAAGGTCAATAATGATGCTTCCTAAATCTAAGCGTAGAAAAACTTCATGAGGTATATATTATGTTTGTTGAAATTTTGAGGAGGGTGAAACACCATTTGCAAGTCAATTTTTCACTCTCGTTTCCGACCATGTTCAAGTGCCAAATCAATTACATGGTCACAATTTGTGAGGAAGGGAAGCTACTTATCCTTTCTGTTCAGTAAATTCACCTTTCTTAGTAGCTATTCCTAATCTAGTACTCCATGATTAGGTGAAGAGGCACCACAAATTTAACCCATATGCTAAATAACTTGAAGCTTATGAAACTAGGCTTGGTACCTCCGCATTCTTGAAGAAGAAACTATGCTTCCACGCGCGCTCAAATAAAAGGAAGAGAACCTTGGTCTATAAAAGTCATAATTTGATGGATCTAGAAGCAGAAACAACGAGGGAGTAAGATTCATTCTCATTTCTCCTAAGGATGATAAATTATTCTTCACTCACATATTTCAGTTTACATGTTCTAACAACGTGGTAGAGTATGAAGCGCCGTTGTATGGTCTACTTATTACTGAAAAGAAGAAGATTAAGGCGCTACAAATATTTGGAGATACAGAATTGGTTATCCATCAAGTCACCAAAAAGTTCTAAGAAAATAATAATCTTCTCAAATCTTATAAACAGAGTGTCAGGACCTCCTTGAGAGCTTTGAGGCTCTAAAAATATAGACGGTGCCATTAAAAATGAATAAGGAAGTTGATCAAATGGTCGCGCTTGGCTCATAGTTCTCTCTGCTTTGAACACTTTGTCAAAGAAATTACTTAGCGCATTAAGATTGTGATCATACCATCCATTCAAGACAACAAAACTAACTAGAAAGTGTTTGATAGTGACATGTAGATCATCTAGTTCATTCAAAATGAAGTTGATTTCTCATCAAGTATGCAAGTGACTTGTATGACAGCTATAGTGACCAAGAAATACAGTTAAAGACAAAAAAATTTCCTAAAGGGCTGGTCACCTTAGAGAAAATGTTTAGCCTTGATGATGAGTTCAAAGGTGAGGAAAATTATATGTGCCTTTGTGTGCAAGAATATTGTTCCCCAGTCACTATTACGTGTAGAAAGGAATTTGTGATCGGTAAAGCTTGTGCGCATGATGAAAACCAGTCCATCTCTCTCTATCAAAAATATAGTGATATCTTCTCATGGGATTATGAAGACCTCAAATTTTTTATCCAAGTGTTTCTCAACATTCCATCAACCTTGATCCACGGTATTAAGCCCGTCGGACAAAAGTAGTGACCATTCAATCCAAAGATAAAGCCCCTCATGAGAAAGGAATTATCCAAAATCATTAAGGTGAAGATTATTTTTCCTATCAAGTACTCTACTTGGGTCACAAATCTAGTTACGGTGTGCAGAGGAACGGTGAAATCAGACTTTGTGTTGATTTCAGAGATTTGAGCAAGGCATCTCTAAAGGATCATTATCCTTTTCCTTCAATGGAGTAGATTCTATAGATTGTGGCCGGCACACAAATATTCTCAATGTTGGATGGGTATTTAGGTTTCAATCAGATCCTAGTTAAGGAGGAGGATCAATTCAAAATGGAATTTACAACCAAGTGGGGAACATATGCATACCATAAGATGTCCTTGATTTTGTCAAATACAAGCGCAACATTTCAACGTACCATGGATATTTCCTGTAAAGGTTACATCAATGAGTTAATATTGGTTTACCTTGATGACATTATAGTCTTCTCAAAGCAGAGCGTGAATCATATAGCACACCTAGAGAAAGTATTTGAGAGATGCTAGAAAATTTGGTGTATCCCTTAACCCTAAGAAGTGTAATTTTATTATGGCACAAGGAAATATTTTGGGTTATGTGGTTTCAAAGCATGGCATTGCAATTGATCTGAGTGTGTTTCAACCATCATGGATCTTTCCCTGTCACAAGCAAAAAAATTCCTTGTAGTCCTTCCTTGGTAAGACTAATTTTGTTTGGCGGTTTATTCCTACCAATGCGAGGACTAGTAAGGCCAATCACCCCGATGCTACAAAAGGACATAGCATTCAGATGGACAATAGAAGGAAAGGAGAGCTTCAACAAAATCAAGAAAGAGATTTCTTGCACACCATCACTCATCAACCCAAATTACTCAAAGGATTTTATCCTTTATGCTTATGGTGTTGATGCAAGTGTTGTTATTGTCCTAACAAAAGAAAATGAACAAAGGCTAGAACAACCAATGGCTTTTTTAAGCCGAGATGCTGAAGTATTATGAATTAAAATATAGTCACATGAAGAATCGGGTATTTTCCATGATGCACGCGCTCAATAAATTCAAGACCACAAATCATATTAAGGTGTTGGTCTCCCACTCTTCTGTCGAGAGACTACATCATGGGATCAAAATTAAGTGCAAAGAGAGCACAATGGGTGACCAAAACCATGGAATATGATGTGACTATCAAAACAAAAAAATTGGTAAGAGGTAGTGTACTCTACAAGTAGCTTTCTAAGGATACACATAATGAATCCGAGACTTCATTATATCTTGATGAAGTTCTCCGCGTGCATAACTTGAGCATGAATGGATGAAGGATATGATCACATTCCTTTCCAAGGGCACATACCCTCCTGGCTTAAATAAGGAAAAGATAATACATATGAGGTTATAATATATCCCTTATGTTCTGATTTATGGACTTATCCTCAAAAATAATCTTGATGGCATGTTGTTAAGGTGTATCACCAACGCATAGACTAAAAAAGTGTTAGCATAATTTCATGATAGATTCTCTGGTGGACACTTTTTTCCAAGACTACAATAATGAAAATCAGAATGGCATGTATCTTTTGGCATAATATATTTGCAAATGCACACAAATAGGTCACAAAATGCAAGGAATGCACTTTCTTTGTAGGAAATAAGAGATGAGAAGTGCTTCCCCTTCAACCAATCCAAGTAGATCAGCCTTTTGTGCAATGGGGTCTCAACTTCATAGGCATGATTAATCTACCTTCAAGAAATAGACACAAGTGGGTGTTGATAGCTATGGACTACTTCACCAGATGGAAAGAAGTGGTCGCGCTCAAGGAATCAACCGAATCATACATCCGTCACTTTCTCGAGGGTATAGTCACAAGGTTTGGCATTCCTCAAACCATTATCTTTGATAATGTAAAATCCTTCATTGGCACTAAAATCATTGATTGGGCTCTAAATATGGACATATACCAAGACTTCTTCCAACTATTACCCCTAAGACAATGGTCTAACATAGTCAAAAAATAAGAACCTGATCGGGATCATGAAGCACATAATGAACATTAGACAATAACAATGTCATACAAAGGTCGCGCGCTCTCTGGGAAGATAGAATCACAATTAAAAAGATAATAAGAACTTCTCCTTGCAAGCTTGTATATGGCGAGAGAGGATAACCTTCCTTTGACACTAGAATGGAACTAATTGGCACTTTCCCAATAGCTAGAGTTCAAAGGTGCAAACCAAAGAGAAATTAGAATGGCAGAGCTGGTTAATCTTGAAGAATCAAGAAACTCTACCATGATCAGGCTAGAGCAGCATCAACAAGCAACATAGAAATGTTTTGACAGAAAGGTCAAGCCTCAAACTTACAAAATTAGGGACTTGGTTTTGAAATTGGATGTTAACAGAGCTAAACAAAGGCACCTTTCAAAGTTTGATGCACTTTGGAGTGGCGCATACACCATCAACTCATGAAAAGAGGCTAAATCTTTCGAGTTAACTTATTTTTATGTAGGTGTGCTACAAATCCCAGTTAATTAGATCCATCTCAAACCCTTCCATTAATTTTTTTGTATCGTTTTGTAAATATTAGAGTAGTTTCAATTCCTCAAAGTGCGCTACACGTGTATTGTTTTTGTAGATAGTTCTTTCTTCCTACGTGCTTCTTGCACGCACTCTTCTTTTTTTCTTCTAGAGTGTCGGTCTTCTTTCAACGAGTTTTCGGGATCCAGAGTAAAATCAATAAATGATATTTCGGGTGACTTCAAGGATAGTTCTTCAAAGTCTGTAAATCAAAATTTCATAATTACGTTATAGAATCCATGCCCAATGGACACTCCAGAGCTACTAATATCCTTCATCTAGCAAGAATATGGCCCCAAAAGTCACCAAAATTGTTATCTAAATAACTCTCCTAGTTATTTGGATAAATTACATACATATTATGGCTCGGATATCTTCCTTGTTATGATGCGCACCTCGGTTGTATCCTTAGCACATTCACTTGGTCATTATCTCCTCGCGTTCCCTTGTGCACTTCCCCTTCCTCCTTTTCATTTTACTTTTCCTCTTTGTTTCACTCTCGCCTTGCGTGCATCTTCTACGCATTCACATTCCTCCTAGAAGTTATTCATCCTATGCATGCACCTTATACTTGCTTCAATCGGTTAATTCCTGGTCCTATCACATGCCCTACATATTACCTTGTAATAGTTGTGCCTTGACCATACATTCTCCGCTCATCAATTTTCCCCATTTCCTCTACATGCGCAAAGATTTTGTGTGCCTTCCTTTTCCTTCATTCTTACGCCCTCTCGCACCTTTCGTACCATGTCATTCGACACGTTTGAGTGTGCTACAAGAAACTTATCAAAGTGTGCCAATAAGGCACTGAATCCTTACAAAAAATAAATGGGTGACATGTGGTAGAAAAAATAAGAACATTTACATAGTTGGCCATCCTTTTAGTTAAACCATGCACGCCACATGTCTTGTGTGCACTGAGATAACTTTGAAAAACTTCGACATCCATATCTTTTGCCAAAAATCTCTTATTGGCACGTGCCTAGTCTCAATCAATAGCTGCTAACATAGGCTATAATGCTAGATATTCAAATTCAAAATTTTCATGGATATGGTAGGTAAGAAATGGGAAAACATCATTCTAGACATTAATGAGTAGATCTAATTGCTCTAACCACCCGATTTGATCTGATCCACCCTCTTCCTTCTCTAACATGCCAAATAGACTTAGGAAACATATTTGACATATTTACAGGTAGATTTACAAGCATTAAATGCTTCTTGTTGGTGGTTGTGTATCAAATTCGATTTTGTTATGTTGTACATTTTCGATCCTTACACATTTGTCTAAGGACTTCGTATTTTCTATATCCGAGTCATGAGACCTCTAGATCTGGCTCGTGCATGTGGATATCAGCCTCTTTCACCATTGTAATAGTTCTATGCATTTTGGAAGTAATGAAAGCATCATTTTGTGACTATTCTCTATCCTAAGCATGTTTGTATTCTTTCTTCTTTCCTTTCTTTTACATTATGTGCTTGTTGTGTCATTCTATGTCCCTTGTAGTCCCCTTTCTAGTTGTGTTCCATGAAATTGATCTGGTAAATATTTTTAGTTGTGATACATGTGCCTAGCCTTCTTTCACACATTTCCCTTCATTTTCACTCATAATAAATAGTGTTCATCCCTCTTTTTCTGGTGTTATCACCTTTTAGTGTAGTTTCATTTCATGTTATCCTTTTATCCCTGGTCCATTGGCATTTTTAGCTTAGTTTTCCCTTTCGGCACTAGGAGTAGCATTAGAAGTAGAAATACATAGAGGAACCACCCTTCTCTAGAGATATGTCTCAAGCGTGCAATATTCCACAACTTGGAGATGGCTCCATTGTTGTCTCAAATGAATCAATCCTTCTAGATCCGAGACACATGTCAAAGTTTGATGACCAACAACTTCCTCTCTTTCTACATCATATGTAGCCTCTTCATCATGATTATTTTCTTCTTCTTTTTATTTATTTTTATTTTTATTTCGGCATGTTCATTATTTTCATCCTCTTCTTCTTCTTCTTTATTGTCCCATCTAGGTATTAAAACTTGTTCCATTTCATTTTCCTCCCAAGACCAATCAAACCTCTCCTTTCCCAATTAAAAGATTTAATTTCATGTTAGAACATAAAACCAAATTAAAAATATTTGATTTAAATTTGTGATATTATCATGGTTTTATTAAATTGGATCCAATATTTTCTAGCATCTTTCTCTTCACCAAAATATTGTTACCCCATTATTCACCAAAAATTAGGGTTTCAAGAACATACTCTTTTAACAAATATTTATCCTAGTGATTTTGCCTAAATATTGACCTTAGACCATAAAATAAAAGGAATATAATATTTTTTAAAAATTAAATATTTCTACAAATGTAATAAAATTAGAAAAAATATGAAAAATTGAGTCATGGAGAATTTTTTTCAAAAACACTAAAATGCATACAAATTTACAAATCTATTAACAAATTCTAGAAAAATTCTATCCATTTGCAAGATATTGATGAATATTCAAAATTAGGTCTTAACCCAATTTTTTTCCAGATCAATGCTCTAATACCACTTGATAATATGTTCACATAAAAAAATGAATAATTTGAAAAATATGTATAATATAATGAATATAAACACCAAAAAATAGATATTGGTGGTCTAAGATTCCAAAAATTCAATATACTCATAAATAAAACAATACCCTTAAAGTAGGAAAACGCCATAAAATACTCCTTAAAAAGCAATAACTCCATGACCCCCAAATATGAGAATTACAATTTGAGGGAGAAACCTCTAGTATCCTTCTACTAGGTAGAAGATTCAACTTATGCATGCCATCCCTCTTAATGATACTCATCTCCTTTATATAGGAATACATTACTCTTATTGGGTGTGTACCATCTAATCCCAATGTACGCCAACTCATTACCCAATGTAATAATTCCATAAGTTGCCTTTGTGAACTCATATAACTAACAAAATGGGATGTGTATCATATTTTAACATCTCCATCAATCCATATACACTATGATACCATATCCCAAGGTACATAAATTTTTCACTATTTACTGAGACCCTAGATTTTGGAACATATAAGTTTATTCCTAAAATTCACCATTTATGAAGGTAATTTTAGTGTCCATATGATAAAATTACCATGTATATGTTAAAAAAATGAGAGTACAAGCCTAACAAAATCCATATTGGAAATAATAGAAAAATGTATATTAATCAATATTGTAAACTTTTGAAAAAACATTTTGCAATCAGTCTATCTTTATACCAATCAATGGACCCGTCTAATATATACGTACTACGGTACAAAAATTTACACTTCACTATTTTTATTCATTTTTGAAGGGTAAAAGAGTCCCAAGTTTTTTGTTAATTTTCAAGGAGTGAAGCTCCTCTACCATATCCACCAACCATTCCAATTACCCACAAACCTCACTATAAGTCTTTGGATCCTAACTCATTTCTAACTATGTCAATTATAAAACACCATTACGTTATTGTGATCTAGTCCTACATAGATCTATATGATTATTTTCCCAAGAACAAACCTCATCATGATCGGTGTGGACCTATATGGTTGAGATTGTGTTGGATGTGTAGGTGTATTATGAACTATGTGTGGCTCATACACTAGAATTATTTTTTTATAGTTATGGATGATCTTGGTGTCCAACATGCGACTCATCATCCAAATTTTATTGATGCTTAGAATTGAATTCATCCTAATTTTCCTCTTCTTCACAAGATATATTAGACGTTATGTGTGGATTGAAAAAAATAAATATGATGTTGGCTCATAAGCTTAGGATTCTTTGTCAAATTACACATCCCTCTAATAAGTCACTCTAGGTGGTGTGTGGAATGATATGATATTATAAATTCACATCTTCACAATAGATGAAAAATATCCATGGATGATAGGGTTCATAATCATATATTTACACTTATCATGTGGGAAATTTACCCATGCATTACATTGAAAAATCATTAAATTAGAAACAAATGGCTTGGGACCAAACAATTTTTTTTTGTAAGAGTCATATCTTGTAATGTTGAATGGGTAGTATGATTTTGATATAATTCACACACTAAATTTTATTTTCCTAAAACTAAGAAGGAAAGTATTTGGAATTCAGCATGTAGATTTCTAGTTGGGAATTTTTTATCATTTGGGCCATAGATTTTATGTATGTATAGATTTTTAGTGTACATTTGAGGATATATGAGGAGAAATTGGTACTACATTGCAATATGTATACATTGGATGATCTAACTATTATCTAAAATTTACCCCCAAGGTAATTTCAATAACTTACATTATTTCTTTAGACTTGAATAGGAAGAAATGATGAAAATAGAAAAATTACATTTTGGGGGCACTCCTTTTCTTTTCTCTAACTTCCCTATTCAAGAAAAATTTAGAGAGTTAACAAAAATTTATTAAAATTTTGGAAAAATGAAAAAAATCCCTATTCCAATGTATTGTGGGTGCGGGGGTTGTGAGTGGAACAACCGCCGATAGAACTAGGTTCCTTTCCCTCGAGTTGGGTTTGAAATGCTAAGAAAACAATTATTTGTGGGTAAATCAGGTCTCAATGGCCCGGGGTGGTACAAGTACCTCGAGGACATGAGTTCCCAAAATCTTGACTTTCCGATTTCCAAAGGAGTTGAAGTAGGTCTAATGTATTGCGGATAATGCGCAGATGTTCGGAGCCTGGACGATACAATTACCGTGGGGACATGAGTTCCCCATGGACCCAAACTTTTGCACAACAAAGGAGGTGTTGATTTAGTGTTGTTTGGGTGATAAGTGAGTTCGGGTCCGAGGGACCCAAGCAATAGAGGTGCTTTGTAGGGATGTGAAATCCTGCAAAGGCAATATACATGCAACACTCAAGGAAGCACAATATACTGTGGATAAGGTGGAGTTCATAGGCCCAAGTGACACTCGTACCTATGTTCCCTTCATTCCTTGAACACCTGAAATACGTGCACATCAAAGGAAAGGGAGTAAAAATCCAATGTATCGCATGACCAGGAGAGCCCGTTTGGAATGCCCGACCCCGAACTTTAAACAAGAATAACTTTTAACCCAAAGCTCGATTTTCATAAAATTGGACTTTTTGGAAATCTCTCAACATATTCTATGTCAAAAATTTATTAATTATTTTTAATGAGGTTAAGTAGATGAGTAGTGACAAAGTGAACATCCACAACTATAGAAATTAAATTCACATGCCCGGGAATGTTGGAGTGGAACAAAAGGTGACCTACACCAAAATCATCAAAACTTTCTCCATGCTCAACCAAATTACACAAAATTAGACTTTTTGGAATCATGTCTCTATCCTCTACACTCAAAAGTTCATAAATTATGGATTTAATGGATTTTGGTATGTGAAAAAAATTAGAAAAAGAACCTAGTTCCAAATGATGACCTCCAGGTTGTTGGGAATGCATTTAATTAGCATGGGCAGCCATATTTATTCTTCTGCAAGTTAGAAGATAGAAATGGATAGATTTTTAGGTTTACCATCATGTTTTAAAGCCACTTATTGTATTTTTCAAGTGGGTGAAAGGGGAGTTTTGATATTTTCAACTTCTCTCTCTTCTCCCTCATTTTCTATAAATCATAATGACCTCTCATTTGGCTAGGGGGATTTTCATTGTAGAAAAAATCTATCAAAATAGTTTTGGAACACCAATGTGTTGCAAGCCTTCATTTTGGACTTCTTGCATGATGATCCAAGCCTTTCTCTTGTAATTAAATGAACTATGCATATTAATGAAGCAATAGACTCAAATTTGTGGATGTTTCCTTCCCTTGTTTGTGTGTGTTGCATTTTCTTGCCTCTCTGTTTCAACTCCAAGTTTTTGTGTCTATTTTTATGCTTCTTGTAGGGTCTATTATTTTTGTGATTCTATGAAAATGGTGGTGTGAGTGTTTTTGTTAGAATTTGGTGATTTTTCCACCTCTCTCGCTTTACACCCTCCTTCATTTTCACACATTGGAGAGATTTCCCACACCCTTCTCTTGGTGCATCACCTATTTTAGTGTAGTTTTATTTCATTTTCATGTTATTTCTCTCTCTCTCTTGTCCCTTGGAATTCATAGGTTAGGAGTAGTTAGCATATTTCCCTTCACTAGAGTTAGTTGTTGCATTAGTTTAGGAAGAGGAACCAACCTTCTCTGGAGGTCCATCTCAAGTAGCAAGTCCCACAACTTGAGAGATAATACCCATGTTACCTAGTCACACTGCTTTCCTTAACACACTCACATGTTAAGAAATTAGAGGGTGTTGTGATTTGGTGATAACAGTAACCATCATAGATATAACTCGGGATCCTAGCTTAAGGAGATACTAGAATACCTTGTTTAATTATTTGGCTAACAGGAGTTTAATACTTGTTCAATTTTCACCAAATGAAGTAGGTCACTTAATACCCACGGAATTTACACTCTCTAAGTTAACATGAGTGTATTGAAATGGAAAATTTGGATCACATACAATCAAGTGTATTCATTTCATAGATCTTTCAAATTCAAAATTTAGAGTTATTCAAATTGTTTCATATTTTCCATCATAAGAAGACATTAATACACACATGTTTTCTTTAATATTTCACATGGAGTGAATGGAACATTCCATGGTTACTTGTTAACACATAATGCAAATATATCAAGTATCAAATATATGTTATTATTTTTAATTAATCATGTTAAGACCTAGATTAAAAGGGGGCATCTTTAGATGACTGTATTTGGTCTTTGGAACTTTAACAACATCAAATTTGCCATACTTTGAGACACGAGAAAAAAATCGTACATTTGACTCTTGAGAACACTTTTCCCTACTAGTTTTCTCATCCCTTGTCTTAACCACATCTATGTTATAATCAAATATAATGAGGACGACCTTAGTCTATAAAGGGATACTTCAACATCCTAAATAGAAAATATGCATACTCTAAACCTATTTTCGCACTCCCAAAAACTACGAGTAAATATAAATTCTAGTCTACCATAGTGGTTACCTCTATTGGTATTATCTATCATCCTTCAATGGTTAATTTTGAAACTAGATAATCTCCATTAGGTTTTCCTACACACATTTCATGGATTGACCATAAGAAGAAATTAATAATCACATATATATTAAAAACATCCAAAATTTATTATTCACCTTTCAAACACTTCATCACCCTCTATATATCTTGGAGACACCTAGAGAACTAACCTATAAGGGTAATATTCAGCTTGATCCCTCTCTGGAGAATTTTTATGTTAGTAAAAATCAACTTATCATTGGGGTGATCTGAATTGTCTAGTCCAAAATTTGAACCCCTTTATAAGGGTCCATTATGGTCTTGCAAGCACAATTACAATTTGGATGAAAAAAAAAAAGGTACCATTTTATAGGGTTGAAGAGATCCTAGATATATGAATAAGGAAAAATATATATAGGTGAAACATTCCTAGAGGTAGAAAACCCCATGTAGCTCTCAAACATTATTTCTAAAGCCCAAGTTTTTCAATTCACCGCATGGGTATGACTTTTCCAATACTATCTAGACAAGATTGTTAACTCCTATTCTTGATTTGAGTGCCTCATAAATTACTTCAAGATCATTTTGAACTAATGGCATACCTTTTTTTAGTGAGATACATCCATAATAAATGAATTAACACACATTTCTATTTTATTTCTATTCGAAATATATTAATTACAATATCTACTTGCTTTAAAAAATCATATTATGTGTTTAGTTCCCTTATCATATAGTCTAAAATAAATCTATGTTAATCATTCATTTTATGTGAAACTACGTAAAATAATCAAAATAATAGTGATAAAACATAGAAGAATTGAGATGAAAAAGGGATTTCAATAAGAAGAAGATAGAGTTACAAGGAATAATAAAAATTCAAATATATCAAAAGTCGAGAAAATAAAAGGGGAACACGTGTTAGAATTCAAACAACAAAAGAAACACATGCTAATAAGATCCTAACTTGGATCGATGATAAATAAATACACTAACACCACAAAAATTAACTTTTCCTATAACAAATTAGGTGTCTACATAGATATAGTTTTATCTTTTTTCAAGTATATCACTGTAGACACAAAATCATACACTCGGGTATATTTCTAAATCCTAAATGCATACTAGTATTCATATGATTCATAAGCAAGAAAACTAGTGGTTGACAAATATCTTTGGCATATTTTCTTTTTTATGCTTTTCTATTTGGTCTTACACCCTACTGATCCAGTTGAAATTTTATTGATTTATCTTTTAAGGATCCAAACACTAGTACACAAACACTTTTATCCCCTTTAGGTGCCCCTAACCCTTTTTCACCTTACTCACTTCTTTTGAGACTCTTTTATATTTTGTGCATATTTTTCACTTATGGGTCAATCTTCCAATTGTCAATTAAAAATTCAAATAAAGGAATATATAAATACATAGTTATGTGTGCAAAATAAAGGACCAAGCACTAAGCATTATTATCATCACCTAAAATTGCATCCAAAAGGCACCTAAAGTACTCTAAATTATCCATCTAGAATCCATTCAAGGGACAAGGGATGCATCAACTCTGCATATATTGCATAGGAAGGGGAATTTCATTCTATTTCATCCACACATGCTATACCTTTCTACATTCTAGCTACAACCCACTATCAAGTACAACTTGCACAAGGGCATCCTAGGGAATCATTTCTACACACACTCAGCAAAACTACATGGAGTCGAGATGTATTGAAATACTTAGTTGTAATTTCACCCTCATGGTAACCTTCGGGGTCGGTCGACTCCCCATATTGCATCTTTATTTTTAGGTTTGATGCGATTTGTGGGCTTGTGTAGTTGAAAATATTTTTGTGATTTACAAGTACCTTCAGTGATTATTTTGTGACTCTTAATTGATCAATAGGAAGAAATTTTAACGATCTTATGAGATAGTGAAAACCATTTCTAATCAACTGCGTAGTCACAGGCACCCATAAGAGGTCTCTAGCATCGAGGCACCCATGTCATCTCGTGGGCACTGTGTCTAGTTTTATTACTGCATTCCATAATTTATTATGAGTAGTAATGACACTCTACATAGTTTTTTCATCACTTTTCACAGTTTATATAGGTTGCGGGTCAAGAGTAAATCAGCTAAGTTCTCTCTCCTTCTTCTTTGCTTAGGGTTTCAAATATTACATCTTAGATTACTTGTGTCATTTCTTCATTCCAGCATTAATACATCATTTAGGTCATTAGTGAGTCTACAATATTATATTTAATTCCAATTAAATTAAATCATTTGGTGAACCCATCACTCGAATCCAACCTTCATTCTATGGTTTTCCTTTTATTCTTATAACTGTAAGGGTAATTTTGGTTCATTTGAATACATTAAGGCTCCCCCTCTCTTTGTAAATCATATAAATCAATTGCTAATTCTGATAACCCCTTTGTTAACTCACAAAATGTTCCTCTAGAAAAATTTAAAATATCGGATAGCAAATAATATTACTATGAGGACACTAATGTTGATCAAGAACAATTAGAAAAGATCACTATTTTTGTCATTCTTTTTGTGTCAATCCTTCACATGTTCCCAATGCCTTACTTTCTATCAAGCACTCTCAAGATTTTTTTAATACCTCTTGTAGGTTCTTCTTCGACTACCATGGGCTCCACCAAGCCTCTTAAAATTCCTAATTCCATTCATATTTCTACCTTTCCCTCCTCCATACCAATGCTTCTAATGTATAACTCGGTTCCTCTTCTAACACGTTAGACCTAGCTTATTTATATAATGATCTACAAGTTCAAATATGTCGATTCTACAACAAGATACATCACGCTCCTCTCCATCTCTCGATTCCTACTTACTTCTTCATGCTCCTTTTGTGCCCATCATTTATACTTATTCACTTCCTCTTAACTTTTTCACCCCTAAGATTCCCACTTTCAATGGCCATGTGACCCTCAAGAGCATCTCATATTTTTTTCATGTGGCATGTCTCGATTATGTGGAGGATCATACATTTCTCACTAAGATATTTCCTAGGAGTCTTCAAGATTACATCATGCATAGGTTTTATGATCTACCCGGTCATTTGGTAAATTCTTTCATACATTTAGCTTATTATTTTGTTTCTCTCTTATGCATAAGCTCAAATCAAAAACATATATAACAAGAAAATCTAGCAGACTATGTGTTACGTTATAATAACAATCTAGCTAAGATGACCAATGTGCTTGCTAATTCAAAATTACAAGATATTTTTGTTCAAATCCTCTTACCACCACTATAGGAGAGTGTTATCTTTGAGACCTCTCCTTCATTTGATCAATTATGCCATATGCTTAAAATGCATGAAGTCAAACTTATATCTATGGGAAAAATCAAGTATCATGATTCTTCTTCATCGACTTCTAATAGGTTTCAAGATAAATCAACATTCAATCCATCTCCTAAGCCCACTAAAGCAAAGACATCCGTTCATGTCATCAATCCACCTAAAAATATTTAATGGCATCCTTCAAAGGTTACTTTCACTAAATTCACATATGCACCTTGATTTATATTTCCTCAAATTCTCAAAAGATCACTATTCCCCTACCACGCAATCTAGATCCATCTCACCCTCGTGGCTATAAGTATGATAAAAACACTAAATGTAACTATCATCAATGCATTGGGCAATTCACCTATCACTTTTTCAAACTCAGAATATAATTCAAGATCTTATTAGCAATAATTCCCTTGAACTCCATGATCAATCTTCATCTAAATCGCTCAATGATAACAAAAATATAAAAATATTTAATGACCCTCTTCCTAAGAATGACACATAGGCTATTGATTCTTATTCTAATCATACATATCGCATTATGCCCCTCCATCAAGGCCCCTTAATTTTCTTTTCATTTTTTGTTGATGCATCACCACCAACCATTACATTATTAAATCATGATTATCATGCTACATTCACTTATGAATCCTTACATATTAAAGTTTCTATCGGTTCATATATTGTCAATAACATTATGATCTATCTAGTGGCTCCTATCAGTATGTGCTCTATTGCACTTCTTATGGCTATAAAATGTCCAATATCTACTATCACCTATCCAGTTCCTAATTCTTTTGGCTACATCAGGCTTCCCATTATAGTTGGGCCTCTTACTATGCTTGTGTCATTTGTTGTGGCATCTTCAATCAAAGGTTGTGACATGTTCTTAGGTCTCCCTTGGCTCGCGTTGCTCAATTTATCCCCTCCATAATTCATTTTTTCTTAGCTTCATTTATAATAAAATGTTATCACTATTAAAGGCATTCCACCATGCACACCATTGCCTAAACCTCATCTTGATGATATCCTTCCACTAGCCACCGCATCTAGGCCTTCTGGGGATCTCAAATATAAAGAAAATTTAGCACCTAGTTATCCTATCTCGCACACATTCTATTTCGAGATGCTCTCGCCCTTAAATTTCCACTATTCCATTTCATCAAAGCATAAATCCCCTAGTCAAGTAATCCCTTCACATAGGTCTCCTTCATGTGCACATCGTTACTCTCATACTCCATCAATATTAGAGCATCTTCACATTCCTTTATCTCCTCATACATCGGGTGGAGGGCCCTTTCCCTTCACTATCATAGGATAGCCTTATATCCTCCTCACACTTGGCGGAATCGTGATGTCTTCTACACCCCCTATTTTGATCATTATCAATTCTTTATAATCTCTATGCATACACATTACACTCTGTGATTTACATCTAGTCTCTCTTATGCACATTTATACACAACTTGTATCATCATTACCCTATGACACACTCTAGTTCCATGGTTCATACTCAACTACTGAGGGTATAAATCTAAAATGAACCTCACCACATTCACTCTTCATGTTCTATGCTTCATGATCTATCTTTCTAGCACATACTTTCAAACCATTTCCCAATGATACACTCTTGTTCTATGGTTCATTCTTGATTGTTGAGGGGTATTTTATAAATGAACCTCATTTCATACACATCCATTGGGGGCACACTTCTCCTATCACATTCACACATTGCATACCATTCCATCACACTCATACACTACATATTTCATATCTTTGTTTCACTTACTCTTTCTAGCTTATCATACTTACATGATGCACTTTTCCTATTATGCTGATTAGATACTCGTATGTCATTACTTTTCTATATACACACATGCGTGTTCACTTGGTATTTCATAGTGAATACATGTCTCTTAAATATTTTCACACACCGCAATGATGCTTGGAACTATATCCTTTTCCAGTCCCATTGAGGCTCCTAGGGGCATCTACCATTACTACTCTCACACATTACATGTGCTATTGTTTCATTATACACTACTTATACAATCTATCACATTACTTTTCAATGATACATACATGCCTTGAAATAATTTTTATCTTTCTAACTGTTAGCGGGTGTTTTGTGTGTAGCATTTTCTTTGCAAGACTATATGACACCATGGTTTTTCGATACATTTTTTCTTTCCATTGTTTTATATTATATGTCATTGTTTTCAGGCTATGCCCAATGTCTTGTTTTCTTCTTGTATGTTGATTATCTTGTGACATTGTGAGTGATGTCCCATGTTTGAAACCCACTTTTCATAGTCTATCTTGTATGAACACATTCTTGTTACATTTTTTTCTATGACATGTTTTATACTTTTACTACTTACACATGTTACTAACCACTTTGTTTGCATGTACCTTGATATCTACTATGCACATCCTCTGCCCCCTACGGGTATTAGCTTTGAGAAACCTCCAATCCTCTCGTTTGGGATACATTCTCCTACATACGTCACATGTACCCCAAATGAGGGGGCATATATTGGGTGAACAAATCACCCCTATAATAGCTCATGTCTACAAATCAAGTCAGCATAGTACATGAACAAAATAGGAACATAGTCATAGAATGACCCTAAATCTAACTTAGGTATTCAACACAACATAAACACTAGCACCAGACTCGGACAATAGTGCTTATGTGTCTCATGTCCTCCCTAGGCACTAATTTCTTGGGGAACATATAGTCACTTATCATATTAGCATAGTTCACAGAATCCTTTATATCAGTTTCACGATTTACATGCACAAAGTCCTTCAATTACAACATACATGTAATCTCCTACTATCCATTTCAATTAGAACTAATTTGAGACAACAAGAAAAATTTAGGAAGCACCATATATAAAGGTTCTTATTGGGTATATTCATGGAAGGAGAGTAAAACTATACCTCTCTCCACAACACATTTTTTTTTGGCGTGAGATCACCTAAAAACTCGCACTTGGCTTGAGATCACCCAAAAAACTTGCACATGGTATGAGATCACCCAAAAAAATCACTATTGGCTTGAGATCTCCCAAAAACCTCACTCTACATAGTATTTTAGAACACTTTTATATCCTTTTACACTCTTTTACATCAAGTTCACACTTTCCTTTTACACACGTTTACATACTTATGAACATTTTTGTCTGATTTGTCATATACAAGAATTTGACTACTCTTTAGCTCTTCTTTCATAGGTCTATCCTTATAAGAAGAAGCAACCAAAATCTATAGCAACTGGTACAATGCACAACACATGCTTCACCCCTAGGGTCACTTTCCTTTCCTATTCTTCACTTTTCATCCTTGCATGCTTCACTTTTCTACTTGGTGCATTATTTGCCACACGTTCTACAAGATCACAAGGTATGCATCTCTTATATACTTTATATTATAAAGTATTCACTTAACAACATAAAGTGGGGGAAAATGTAGACACAAAATCACGTACTTGGGTATATTTCTAGGTCATAAATGCATACTAGTATTCATATGATTCCTAAGAGAGAAAACTAGTGGTTGACAATTATCTTTGGCCTCTTTTCATTGTTTCTAGTTTTCTATTTGGTCTTACAAACCCTACATCCTAGTTGGTATTTTACTGATTTATCTTTTATGGCTCTAGACACCATCACCCAACCAAGACAATAGCACCCGGAAAGAAGCACCCTGGTGCTCTTATCTCCTTTGGGTGCCCCCGACCCTTTTCACCATACTTGCTCCTTTTGGGCCTCTTTCATCTTTTGGGCATCTTTTTCACTTATGGGTCGGCATTCTAGTTTTCAATTATGAAATTCAAATAAGGTAATCATAGAAATACATAGTTATGTGTTCAAAATAAATGACCAAGCACTAAACATTACTATCATCACCTAAACTTGTATCCAAAAGGCCCCTAAAGAACTCTAAAGCATCCATCTAGCATCCATTCAATATACAATGTTTGCATAAAATCTTCATACAATGCACTGGAAGGGGAAGTTCATTCTATTTCATCCACATATGTTATACATTTCTACATTCTAACTACACCTACTATAAAGTACAACTTACATAAGGCCATCCTAGGGCATCATTTCTACACACACTCACTAGAAACACATGGATTATGAGATGTAGTGCATTAATCATTCATAAGTTCTCTCTCGATGTGATCGTTGGGGTTAGTATGACTCCCCATATTACATATTTATTTTTAGGTTCGATGTGGTTTGTGGGCTTGTGAAGTTTAACTTATTTTTTTGCGGGTTACAAGCTTCTTTGGTGATCATTATGTGACTCTCATGCGATCAACAGGAAGCAACAATGATGATTTTTGACATAGTGAAAACCATATTCTCGATCATCTACATAGTCACAGGTTCCTAGAAGAGTTCTCCAACACCCACGCTACCCTTATAGACACCAAAATTGGGTCACACTCCCCTTGGTCCCCTTTCGAATAACCAAATTAAACACATTCACCTAACCATGACCCTTATACCCCACATTAATATTAATTTAATTATTTACAATTAAATTAATACTCATCCTCACCCCATTTATTAATTTAATTACTTTAATTAAATGGATGCAAAACTCACCTAGACACATCTCCATAGACCTATTCATAACATGCTTCCATAACTATCTAAGACTTATCCCTACTTACCTTAATGAACTAGGACTTAGTTCAACCCTAAAAGTCAATGCCTATTATTCCGTAAACCACATTCATGCCAATTAAAAGATAAAGTCTATTTTGATCCATGAAAGATGGATAGACCTAGCCCAAATCATTGCAAGATCTGTCATTTTTAGTAAACCAAGGGAATCCTACCTTGAATGATGCCGATCGTCCCGAAACCGATGCCGGTTAACCAAAAAGCGTCATCGGTTACCATATAACCATTTTGGTAACCTTGTTTGAGAGGTTGGCCACATTCTCAAATTTTAGAGCCAAAAGTAGAATTGTATACAAGCAAGAATGAAAGCTCTCCCACACATCCAAGCAGCCATAGCCAACATCAAGATAGATCTAGAGGGCGTCGCTCTCACGGTAGCCTTTTGAGAAGCACCACTGCAGCACCAAGCTCCATCCCACTGATCAATCATCATCACAACCCAGCCATTGGATCTATAACATCAGTAAGTGTGTTTATCACCTATGTCATTCCATCCTTGTTTTGTTTTAAAGTTTTTGTCATCTTTGTTATCATTTTATATTAACATCTCCATTCCCCCACCATTCACTTTCATGTAAACTCAACCCTTCACCACCACACCGTTATATCATCTATACACGACATTTATACATCTCGAGTGTTCCTAAGATCCATACCGACCTCACCATCCCTCTTTTCATTTCTTCCTAACCTTAGACCAATTTCCATAATCAAATCTTATTAAATTCCTATCATCCCGCCATACTAACATCCGTAACATCCTCAATTTATACCTTAGAACAAGTGAATTTTTTTTTTTGATAAATGCATCCTGGTTCTAAATACATAATTTAGAACTCACAAATCAAATAACCATTCATATAACAGACAACCATATGCAGCTGTAATGACTCGGAATACCTCCGATCTATTCATTCCATGACTCGGTAATCTACCGATCTATTCATGAGTAAAAAGAGTTAGTGTTTTTATTTAACACAACACTCTTGCGGTTCTCTTCCCTAATCTGGGATTCAGAATGCTCTGTCCAAGGAATCTAACTGAATAACTGTTACCATTATTCATCGGCATCTCATCCCTTAGACTAGGTGAATTAGGACAACGCAATCAGCAGCTTGCGATACTTTGGCCAAAGATTTTAAACATACTGTTAATGTCTCGTATTCCTTAACGGCATACTCGTTAATCTTGAATACGTCCTTCACCCCATTCATATGTTATATAGAATGTTTTCACTGACTACTGTCAGTCCTTCCTTTCACAACTGAATCACTCGGAGACAGATTAACAAGGTGATAATGTTTTATGGTTGTCCACGAGGATTAGGGATATGGTGACATACTGGTTCAACCTTGCAGTTCAACCAGTGTGTCATGATACCCCGAATCTCCTAGGCAGCCTTATAACATGACCACGTTCTTAATCGGACTCTGAATAACTCATGCGAAGTCAAGTGTAAATCTTAGCGATCCATGCAAAGGGTGTCGCCATAAGTCACCTGCATTGTTGTATCTTCGAGAAGATCCTAACCTTCTCGGAGGTACAACCCTGCAGTTGACTGGTGTCGTCAACCTTTAAATCCGCCTCGAAAAGATCTACTTAACAACATGCATTACGCACTAGAGTTTAAATTACTATAAGGACTTTTCCCCAAGATAAGTCCTTCCCAATCCCTGGATTCTTCGTCTTGAGACGACCCTCCTCTATTAAACCCATTACATGGTAGAGGTATTAAGGTCAAGTTCTCATCAAGGAGTCATTAGAATACACCTGATTCTAAAACAACAGATTTGGACAATATCTCATAACCTTTACTTGAGATTGCCATCTGAACTCCATTGATTTATATCAGTTCTCTTAACTGAATTTATATCATACTTACTAGTATAAAGATATAATTGATTAAGAGTCCAATTTAATAATGTCCTGTCATTCTCAGGACTAGGGATTAGTAATTTAATCCAGCTTGTTTAGCGTTCTCTCTAGGCTCAATTTTAACCTATCTTCTAGAAAGACAAATATTTAAATCCAATATTGCTTTTACTAGAACAATTTAGAACTACCAACACTCATAAGAATTCAATCTCATTTTCTTATAAGCTTTCATTGTTAATCTCAAAAGCATCCATATTATACAATAATAATAATGCCCCTTCGTTACATAAACCGAAGAAGGTCATCCATGAGAAATAGAATACAACACATAAGTATCACACACTTATTTCCATTTCCTTGAAACTATACAATTACAATTTATGCAACAGCATACTTGATACAATGTTCAACGGAAAAGAAACATCTTTTCATATATAGTACATCTATAAAATCAAGCTGTAATTCATTATAAATCAAATAAACAATCTGATCAGCTTGTCAGATCTGCATTGCTTTTACCTCTTACGGCAACCATCTGCAAAAATAGTCAACATGAGTCAGTTCAATGAACTGAGCATGATAAGCACTAACTTTTAAAACAATTGCAATCCATCAATTGTTTTCATTAAACACCCTGTTTAAATGAGATCAAATATCCAAATAAGTAAACACATTCAGACTATGACCTTGTAATACAAAATGATTACAATTATGTAACTCTATCATTGTTACAAAATAGTCTTAATCTCATTCTAATATTTCATCAAATATTAAAAGAATCAAGGAACGAATGTACACAACAATCGTCGAATCCAAAATCACAACATTGGTCAGATTGTTTCATTCTTCCAAAAAAAAGAATAACATAACAATTCGGGACTCCACCAAAATGTTACAAAACAATTTCCCACTGTTTGACAAATATCAACAAATATGAAATAAAGGAAGAGAAAGAACAAATCCATTCATACTTCCTTTCACCTATGTTCATCACTGTACCGTCTTCACATATGAAAACATTCAACCAGTATATAAATGAACAAGTTAGACAAGCCGCAAGCAAGATCGCTGTACTAAATCAAGAAATAGAAACACAGCAACATTCCTGTACAGCAACTAACACATCAACAATTCATATATCAACCCTAAGCCCAAAGCTACTTCTTTTAAAACACAGCAAGGCTTTAGAATCAAGTCCGAAATCAGAAACCTCTAAAGTATCGTTGTCAACAACAGACTTATTTACAATAAGCGATTGATGCATCTACAAGACCATACAGAGATTTCCTTACCAATGCCATGATATACACTATCGCCTCCTATAAGAAATCAGAAAGGAACACAACACTCTGTATATACATCTGTACTAATCGAAGTTAGTCAAAAGTACTTACGATTAACTTATACAGGGTCGCGTTACCTGATACAGACCATTATTCTGACAAAATGTCCAATATCAACAACAGTATATCAAGTCAAGTTTCAACTGAAACAATAGAAGATACAAGTTAACTTCCTCAATCCTCTAAACCTGAACTACAGTGAAATGGTAAACGATTGTCACTGTTCCCCTTTGGACAAGTAAATAGTGTACATGCTAAAACTCAGGCAGAACTTTTTAATTAACGATTTCAAATCAAGAACCCGACTAAGTCTTGCCCATTTTTCGCACAAGATTTCAAGGAACGAACATAAAAATATATCCAAGAAACTGTACAACAAAATCCATGCAACACAAGAGTAATTCCAGGAAATACAGAGGTCTTAGTACGTGTCATTCCTTCCAACCACTGGTTCATCATTCACCAACTATTTAAACATATTCAAATTGAACAGCGGCCCAAATAGAAATATAAATCATTGAATCGTCTCCTCTGAGTCGTTCAGAATATATCCATTATAAATCTATAATTACACATTACATGCAGAAAACGGGTTTACGCCCAAAATCGCAGAACCCAACAACAGTATAAGATGGAATTAATTAATAAATTCTTCTATACCCTTCATGGCAAACATTCAGAATGAAACAAGTGAAGCAAATCAAATACCCTTTTCAAGCAAGGAAATCAACTGAGCCGCTTCAAAACTTTCAAACAGCTTTCAAAAAGAAATGCAATGCATACCCAAGAAATCTATACTCCTTATTTATTTCAAATAACCGAGGTCAGAAAGCCTGTTCCTTTCTCTACAAAGCTTCCACGAAATCAAATAACAAAACACCAGGATGAATTTACATCCACAGCAGTAGATAGTAATATACGATTCAATCATGGACTCCACTGAGTCGATAAAATAAAGTATAGATGTTTCAATATTATACACAGCCAACAAATAATCCCGTTTCCACAATAACAAGGAAAAACAACTTCCACTGGGTCGTTTAGACTAAGGTAACACGACAGTTACCTGTTCCCAAGCAAAATTAGAAGACAAATGAAACCCACAAAGTATCATTAGTCACTGTCAACAAAAACCACGACAGAGCTTCCAAAATTTCCAAAACACTGAACAATCAAACAGGTACACCAGTATCCTTCCCTACTGTCTCACAACAGCATTGACAATCAAAAATCGACGGCAAGACAGTGGTCTACACCCTACACAGTATATTCGACGGGCTCACGCCAAACAGGCCGAGCATTCATACCTTTATAAATATAAATATCTCACATATTTAAACCAAAAAGGAATACACATAGGAATAGAGCCACTATTCGATTTTAACAAATACCCATCAAAAGGAAATTGAAAAATCGAACCAGAAGAGATACAGTACCAAAATTTAAACAAGATCTCAATAGAAATTTATCTATTTCCTCAAAACATTTGAACAGAGTTGTTCTAATGAAATCATTTGAAAGACAACAAGATATTTAAAGGTTAGGGCCTAGCATGCCTGTATTTTTTTTTTTTTGATCAAATTTCCGAAGCAGACCACTGGAGGAGCTCAAACTTCCTTTTCTTTTTCCAAGATAAAGCGACCAACAAAATTTCGCTGTCTCCATCACATATATATCCTCCATGACAGAGAAAAGAGCCAGAGAAATTCATTCTTGCCATGCAACTCAAAGAGAACTGGTGCGAAGAACCAGTAAACAAGCAGAGCAAAAACCGAAAATCGCGATAAGCCAAACAAACCCACAAACTTCCCATTTGCATGCCTTCTCACGAGTTCCGAGCTCGCTTTCCGAGAAAATTAAATGCCATTAAACCAATTTTCCCGCTTAAACTCAACTTTCACCGACCGCCAGATTTGGTGACAGTCTATCTAAAACTCATGTTCATTTCAAACTTAGCGACTGCCACGTCCTCACCGGTTAGCCGTCGCCTAAGCCTCCGCCATGACCTGTCCTTCATCCTTATCCCTTACATTTATTGCCATAGAAAACACCGCCCATGGTTCGCCACCCTCCATAGGCCCCTTCATAATCTCCTCATTAGTTAGGTTAGTATCTTAGGTTAGAGTTTAGGGTAATACCCACACTAACAAATTTACACATAGATACTAACTTAGGATATTAACACATAGCCTAGGTCTAGGTTAGACTAACAATAATCTAACCCCTAGGTTAGGTTTTAGTTTTAGGTTACTAACCCTTAATAATTCCAGTTTGGTCCTTGTCCTGCAAACTCGGAAAGACCTGTATCATACCTTCTAGAACAGAGTTAGCTCCTGTTCTTATTGCAGAATTGTATGTAAACGAATTATTACCTGGTCTACAATCGAGACCTTCCAGATATACTTTGATATCGGGAACCATTTCATTTCCCAAGATCAGCCCGAGTCATACTCCTGACCAGCTTAATCAATGCTTTCATACCTTGCAACCTGTTCAAGGTCTATGATCTAATTTATCACAAACAAATTTAAAGCATTACTTGGATCAATCCCACTGATCTAAGACTAGATATTATAGATGAATATCTCTATAATTCATTCCGTGATCAGATTAATATTCAGACACAAAATGAAATAAATAAAAGAGTCTAATCATATTCTCAGTCAAGATCTGCAATCTGCAAGAAATTCAAGATACATATCAAGCATGATTTCGAATCGAGGAACACATCCTTTACAAGAAATCACATATCAACACTTGTATGCTTAGGAGAAAGTAAAACAGATTCAGTTGGTGTTACAACATCGAGTTACACTAATGACCATCGTCGGTTCCCTCTAAACCATCATCAGTTATATCTGACCAATACTGGTCTCTGTATTTGGCCATCCTATCAATAACAGAACCTAAGAACCTTCACCCAAGCAACCTAAGTGACCCAAAATCTGACCCTAATCAGTACTAAAACCCTGACCAATTACCCCACCTCTAGATCCGATTATAACCTAGCCTGTTATATTCAATTTTCTTATTGTATTTGAATGAGATACCTAAATCATATCAACTACAGTAGGACTTTGTTTACTTACATTATTTCTCACATTAAGTTGTATTAAATAGTGGATTGATAGCCATATATGAAGTATCATACTTCCCAGATCTAGCACACGCTAGGTAGTCCACTGCCATATATTTTTTAACTCTCTTTTGTGGTCTTGTTTTCTATTCCAGGTAGTTCCTCCTAGCCAAAAGTAATCTCGGCGATCAAGATTGGATCGAAAAGTCGAACGCGTGCACAACCTTCAAACCAACAATCGTAATAGGTATTCCTCCTTAGCCTATAACATTCTTTGTTTCCTCACATTCAAAACATAAATAAAATGGTGAAACAACCCTACCCTATCATGGGCACTCGTGTCTAGCCTTATTCGTGTATTCCAAAATTTATTGCAAGCAAAGAACAACACTCTACCTAGTTTTTTCATCACTTTTCCCATTCCAAATTGATTCCAAGTCAAGCGTAAATTAGTTAAGTCCTCTCTCTTTATTATTTTCTTAGGGTTTTAAATATTGCATCTCATATTGCTTGTGCCATTTCTTCATTCCAGCATTAATACATCATTTGGTTCAGTAATGACTCTATAATATTAGATTTAATTCCAATAAAATTAAATCAATCAAAATTGATTTAGTAGACACCTAACTTAGGTAAAAGGCAAGATAAGAACTATGGTGATATTGTGTTTATGTATTTATTTATTATTCCTCTAAGCTAGGTTCTTGTTTGTACATGTTCCTTATTCTAATTTTAACATGTTATCCTTTCTAACACTCTCTACTATGATTTATTCTTGTTAAGCATTCTTCCTCTATGTTCTTTTTTATTTTTTCCCTATTTATTCATATTTCCTATTGTTTCTCTCTCTTCCCTATTGTTATGGACATATTTCCATTACCACAAGTATAATTCTAGTCTTTTAGAATTGTAAATGTAAAGTTTTTGTGTTTCTTTTGTGTGCCCTTTTGAGCCTCATTTGTAAGTGTCATGTAGTTTTGTGATAATTTTTTCATCCTATCCTTATCATTATGAGTCATCTTACATGTCAATAGGGTCCTAATTTTAATTCAAGAAGGTTATAAAAACACAAGTGTGTTAGTGAATTTAAATATACATTGAGAATCAAGAGACAAAGAGAAATATTGAAATTGTAAGAGCAAAATTAATTATTTCAAGGGTATCCTTGTGTCAAAAGTATAATTAAAGAATTTATAATGGATCTAAAATTTACTACTTGTTGCACTCATTTGAAATAATAAGGATTAGATATTTTCATACCCTTGACTTTATATTAACTTACATCGAGTGTTGATTTTAAGACTTTTCTCTCAAAAGGGGTATGATTGAGAGAAACCCTCGAATCAAAACCAAATTTTTTTACTATTTTGTAGGGTTTTAAGGTTGGATTAGGGTTTAAAGGAAGTGGATAATTTTCTCAATGACTTTCAATGAAAATTGATTGAGGCTTATGAAGCCAAAAACCGAGGATTTGATTTTCCAAAGTGTTTTAGTAACTATAACAAAGAACTATAACCATACTCTATAATTTTGGCTAAGCCCAACTTGTTGACCAAATTTCCTCATTCCTCCTAATATTATTTAACTTGTACTAAATAAAATAACTAGCTCAGAATATGTGATGGTTTATGGTACCTTGAGATTGGATGACAATGTGTATGGGTGAAAAATAAAAGATAACCTTCTCCGTAATGAGCTAGATGACTGCAAATCATGTGAAATCAATAAAAAAAGATTAGATTAGTAGATAGATGGGAGGATTTCTTTAAAATGTTAGTCCCAAGAAGAGAAAACTTCTTAGGATTGATTTCAAACCTCATTTTGATAAAGATAATATAAAATGAAATATGGATATGATATTATGCAGAATCTAAAGTAAAATAGAAACTAAAATGCTAAAGATAACATACAAATGTAGATTTTATCTAAACATATGTAAATTAAATCAAACCTAGATGGGTCAATAGTGAGTGAGGCTATAAAGGGAAAGTTGATGGTGACTGGGATAGGATGAGAATAAAGTGTAGAAAATAGACTGCAAGACCTCCCGTAGCTAGATCTGAAGCTAATATGGATCTCGGAAGGGGATTTGAGATGAAGGCATAACACTTTGTTGAACAAGATGGATATGGATCTTATTGAAAGGATGCAAGAAAATTATGAAAACCGATGGTGTATTCTAAAAATATATATCGGTTGATGGCGACTGGATTGAGTAAGTAGTGATCGGGATTAGCGGGCTAGATCTCGAAGGTGATATAATGATGGACTAATGGGATCTAGATACAAGAAAATTGAAAACAAAGAGAACTAACAGATGACGTAAAGGAAAACACTAGTATACCGGGTTAACAATGACCAGATAGAGTTGATAGCAACGAGAAAAGATCTAGGATGAGATGTATGAATTGAAGGATGAGAAGGATAGAAGGAGGGTTGAGTTTGTAACAAAGCTCTAAGGTAGCTCATAAGGACCTAAAAGAGAACTCTGGAAAGTTTTAAATCTAATGTATAATGATGTCATGATGACATGAAAGCTTCAAACAAACAAAAAGTGTCTAAGATATCCATAATGATGAAAAGAGGTCTTCAAAATATCTCCAAGATGAGAGAAGTTACTATTGAGAAGAGGAGAAACCTCAGTAAAATAAAGAACAAGTCGGAAGAGACTCGAGAATTCCATCCTTTTATAAGGATGGGGTGAAGGTGGGTTTATAGGTTCGATGGTGACCTAGGTAGGTCATCGTGACTATGAAGAGGCAACCATTTAGGTAGTTGAGGGATGCCCAATTAAAGGGAAAAAGGCCCAAATGAAGTGAGATTATGGTTTGAAGTGATAACGATAATCTATGGGTGCATAGGGTGAGTAAATGGGTAGGTGAGAGGTGAAAAGTTGATGTAGCCTAGAATTTAGTAGTAGAATCCCAATAAGACCCTAGACACACTAGAAAATCACTCAACCCAGCCGAGGTCTCACCGTAGCATGTAAGGTACCGGAGTCCCTCTTAGGGTTGTTGTTGCAGGATGTTAGCATGATGAAGACTTAACACATGCAATTCCATTACTAACACATCATTCTATAGAGCATACCAGATCTATACCTAAGGGAGAACAAAATTAAGTATTAACCATGATGAGATCAAGAACATACTAGATTCAGATACATGTAGAACTAACACTTAGATTTAAACCAATATCCTTCATTATATTAAATGCAATAAGTATATAGAAGCTTCATTACAACAATAATAGTATGCACGTAACAAATTTAGCAGCATAATCTCCCTATGTATGCACACCTATCTCTCTATCTCTACTACATAGTTTACTACATACTTATAAGGGTGGGGACTTTCCCTTCACCACTTATCTAATCCCAAAATAGGTCACATGCTATTACTAGCCATGTGTTGTTACAAAAATAGCCACACATGTAAGTGCACTAATAATAGACTATTATTAGTTGGTCGATAATGTGCAGATCTATTTCTGACTTATGTCCATGCAAAGTGCTTCATAGCTGATCCTCCAAAAATAGCCAATGTGTGATGTGCAAGTCTTTAATCAGTTTGAGTGCTCCACACGCTATCTCCAAAAATAGATCCTTATCGTGAAAATGGCTAAGTCCCGAACCTGTTTCTATTCTTTGCACACGAGCCTTTCTGATACATCCACACCTTTGAATGCACTCTGCTCTCCCATGTGAACCTTTTGTATTTTCTTTACTAAGTGCTAGGGTCTAACTAATCAACATTACCCCACACTAGTTGTATTGCCACCCCGGAAATGGTTGTCTCCAAAACGAATCAAAGAATAGAAGAATAGAAAGAATTTGGATGAATGAAAGAATGTTTTTAACCTGTAGTTTCTTCTTCTACAACCTAAAAAATTAATTCAGGATATTCCTCCTTTATCTCGGCCTCCAAGGTCTACCACTCAACGAGTGCTTCCTCTGCTTTTTTTGGAATGTCCATAGCAATGGACTCAGTTCATCCTTTGCAATCTCTCCTTTCTCATTCTATAAGACCAACACAATGCTAGACATTGTAGTCATCCTTCCCTCTAGCAAATCCATCTTCTACGCAATGAGTTTCCCAAGCTCCTCTAGCTGATCCTTGTGTGGTTTTGGGCTCTTGCGCTGTGGCCTCGTACTTCTATTTAACCATTGTTAATCTTTCCATGTGGCCCAATGTGTCATCCCTCATCACTTTCTAGACCTCATTATTCTCCTCCAGGGTTTTTATTAAAAGAGCGCCTCTAGAGCTGTACTGGATGTTCAAGGCTTGGTCTTCCTTCTTTAGTCCTTCCCGCAGTGCTTGCAGTAGTCCTTCATATGATATAATATTTTATATCACTGAAGCCTTTTATCACTTTGCATCTAGTGTTAGATCCTTTGGTGTTGGCATGTGTAGAGGTTCATCTTAGAGTGCTAATTCTACCAATGTACTTACATAGTGTATTACCGAAGGAAATGTCTTTGGTACCTTTGGATCTAAGTGTGGCCTATCCTTCATGACATTATCACTAAATTTCCTCATGAGGCTAATAAATACAAAGTGTTCTTCTTCTCTACTAAGTCTCTTTTCTATGTTAGGCACACTATCTCCTCATCTTTAGTGTTTATCTCTTCCCTTAGTGCCCTAATTGTGTTATTTTTATCCATATTCTACCTTTCCACCTCTGTTGAGACTTTTACCAATGCATTTCTCACTAGTTCATCGACATAACAATAGGATTTTTTGTTATGTGTCTATCTTGAGATGTATTTTTCAACCTCCTCGACACACATGACTCCTCACACACCTCAAAATCTAGTTCATCCATGTACGTGTACATTGACCATGATAATTTATTCTTTGTGCGCATTGTTTCCATATCCTTGTCCATTAACTCCTAGCCATATAACTCCTTTTGTTTCAATGTGCTCTCGAAACAGTGCCGAGAAAATTTTACCTGTCTAAGCATAACCCATGGCTAGTGGAATGTGCTCCCCACTTGTTCTTCTTGACCTAGGCTACTTAGGAACTTGAGCTTCCAGATTTGGGACTTGTGTTTCCATGTCCTAAGAAGTCTTGGTAGCTATCTCATATGTTCTCTTTTCTTCCTCTTCTCCTTCCTTCATTTCTTCATCTTGTTTTCCTTCTACATTCTCTGGAGGTGTGAGAGAATTAGGCATGCTTTCATCTGACTCTTCCACTTCCTCATTCAATTTGAGTTTCCTTCTCCTTTTCTCAGTTATCTCCTTCTATGGAGAGATTCTAGGTGATCTACACACCATTTGTCTCCTTCTATGGAGAGGAGCACCTTAGGTCCTTGTTCTCTTGAACACTCTCTTAAATCGGTGCTCTCCTTGGACTGCATCTAATCCCTCATCATCCCCCTCTTATGGCTGAGGTGATGTAGTTGCATTCTCAGCTTTATCCTTATTCATAGGATTTATTCTACATCTATGTTCCAAACCACCACTATCCTTGCGCTCATCCTCCTCATCCTCTACTTTGATTGTCTCTATGGGCTTAGGAATTAGAATTTTATCCATGGTATGTTTACCCTTTAGTGGTTCTAGAAGTGCAAACTCATCTTCCACATATTTGTTATTTTCTAGTTTGGGCTTTAGTTGGAGGTACACCAAGTGCTGCTCCAACATCTCCAACAGCCAAACTTAATGGCTTTATGCTCAACATATCTAAGATGAGCCTTTCAATATATGCATTACATCCTAGATATACATACTTTTTCCTCAGTCTGTGGTAGTCACATTTTATCCTATCTACATTAAATTTTAATTGGTGTGCATATGAGAACCTATGAACCAATGCTTGAAAATACCTTGTTGTGAATGCATACGGTAATTTATACCATGGGCTCTAAGCCTCGTCCTTCATCACAAATTGTGTGATGCAAAAATTTTGGTATATGGAAAACATAACCGCCTTACCCACCATTGATGGTAAATCCTTTGGTATGTGCCACTCTTCTTTGAACACCATGTGGAGCCTATCATACCACTTCTCAGCCCTCTTCTTGACTTGTTTGGTCATCAATCCTTCACACAAGTACTTGCTTTGAATTGTTCTACAGTGACTTGTTCTCCATAGGATACTCCCATACCTTCTCCTTTGGTCCATCTGGCACCCCGATCTCCATGAATACCAGAGACAATAAAACAGCCCCAAAATTGATATTTCCTCCTAAATGTGCTTCTTTGATGATAGTTTCCACAATGTAACCGAAATGTGATAGATCACTCCTTCGGATAAACTTTTAGCAACATGCGAGCCACATGGTGTTCACTTGTGACCACCTCTCTTGGTCATTTAGTTTTGTCACAAGGTGTGTGGCTACCTACACAACTGGGTACTTTTTCAGCTTGTCTATGTCCATGTCACGTAGACCCTTTGTGTACCCCAACTCCCTCCTAGTTTCTAGAATTACGGTCTTGTCTCGTTAATTTTTCCTCAAGGTCTTTTCTGTAGCCTTCAACCCCGTTATTGTGGAGATCGGTAAGGATGAAATCCTTACTCTACGTCCTAGAAAGTAAAATAATTCTTCGTGTACTCTACTCATGAGCCATTCGTACAAGGGCTCATATAATTGATATACTCAAATTTTCTTTAATAAATTCTTCCCAAAGTGTCATCATTGTCTGACATGTCCTCTTTCATGCGCTTATTTTTCTTCATGTTCAACAGTGCATCCACCTCCTTATTTTTGTGGTACGATGGTTGTACTCACTTATCTTTCTTTTCCAAATGTGGTAATCCCACTCTGTCTTACTATAACCCCCTAGATATTACATCTCTAAAAAAATTCTCTCAGGGGTCATTTATTCTTCCTCCATGACCACCTTCTTCTTTCCCTTAACTCCTATTACAAATGCCTTCTTTGGTGCCATCTCTACCCTACAATCCTCTGAAAATACTCATCTTTTGACTTTTGCAATGTGCAACTCAAACCCTAGCTCAAATATCCATGCCCTAGTGGAAATTGTGTGCCCTAGCTTGGTTGTAATGTGTCTTCTTCACTCAAACCCTCCTCCTATGGGAACAAAAGCTTCTTCTTCATACAAACCTCCTTTCCATGTCTGGTTTCACACTCTTCACACCTTAACATGATTTCTCAGCTCTTCGCACTTGGCTCTTGTCAAATTCTCTTAATCGCAATGGTAAGAATGAACTTGCATCCCATCCTTATATATATTTTTAAATTTTTGATGCATTTATTTCTCCTTCACCTACCTAATGTCCTCTCATTTATTGACCAAATTTTTCATTCCATGTGGTACATCTTCATGCCCCAACTATAACCTTCTAGTGTGCCTTCCTACCCTTTGGTCATAGAATTCTCTTCAGCGCGCTTCCTTGTGCCCGAGTACCTTGTCACCTTGAACCTTCCACGGTAGTTTTAATGGCCTTACCTCAAGTTATACTGTCCCTTCATCCATCTCCATCTTTGGTCACTTTTTAGAAGCAATCCTTTCACTTGAATAGAACCCGTAGTAGCTTATTCATTTCATCATTTAATCCCATCAAGATTGTACCTAGATACCAACAATCTACCCCACACTAAAATTATGTGCAGTTCTGTGTAGAAAAATTCTTCAAATAGTAATTAGCTTGTGGCACATAAACGCACTTATTACACAATACACCAACTAAATTGACAAATCATAGCAACAAAGAAGGAAACACATTTAAGGGAATGCATAATTGAAAACCTAATCTAAATGGAAATACTACCTTATTACAAACACCTATAAGACTTATTTATAGTAGGGCCTCACTTACTACCCCGTTGAAGTAATTGGGTAGTTGTGTTCCATCAATTTTTGCTAAGCTGGAAAGTGTCTATTTCAAGGATTTAAGTGATAACATATGGCCCCAACCAATGTAACTTAAGCTTTCCTAGATGGCGCAAGAACTTAGAGTCATAGAGAAGCACCATTTGTCCAATCTCAAACTTCTTGTCCCTTATGTTTATATCGTGCCATGATTTTTTCTGGCCTTTTCTTTCATCCGAATTCAATGTGTTATGGCTCGTCACTCATCCAGATTAATTATCTTTTCAATCCATTCTTCTAAATCTTTCTCATCAGCTAGACCTCCAATGTGCACAATATGCAAAGAAGGTAACATAAATTCTATAGGAAGAATGGCTTCTGCGCCAAACACTAACTAAAATGGTGTGCCTTTGTTCAACCTTTTATATGTTGTCAATACGCCCAAAGTACTACAAAGACTTTATCATCCCAATCCTTTCTTCCAACATCACAGATTTTTGTCAATGTCTGGCTCAAAATTTTGTTGAAAGCCTCAACAGTTCCATTTACCTAAGGATGATAGGGTGTAGTCTTATGGTGTGCAATCATGAACTCATCCAATTAAATTATGATTGTCTCATTTAGAAAATGTTTGCCCCTACCACCTGGTCAAACTTAAAGGAAATTCATACCTTGTAATAATATTTTCCCAGAGAAATCGGGATGATGTAGCCATTGTATAGTCCTTTGTGGGTGTCGTTTCTACCCACCTTTTCATATAGTCTTTGCAAGATATGATGTAGCGTGATCTAGTTCCGCAAGTGGTAAAATAGGACCCACATAAGCTATAACCCATTTCTCAAATGGCTCTGCACTAGTAATAGGTCTCCGAGGCATTTCATCTCATTGACACGGTTTTCTAGGACGTTGATATCATATGCCTTACAAAATTCCTTACAATATTTATACAAGGTCTCCCACCATAATCCAATGAGCATAATTTTGCACACATTGGCATCACAAAGACATAGTGGCCACCTTCAATACCACCATGAGCCTTTTCCATAATATCGTGTGCTCAAGTTCTAATATACAATGGTGTAATACCACATCTCGGCCCAATTTGTACAAGTCACCACCGATTAACATATAAGGTGCAGTGTGTATAGAAATTTGTTTCATCTCCCAAGATTTCATTCCTTCTCGGTGCCATCCATGTTCATCGAAAGACAACAATGTCCTCTAGTTATTATGGTGTTCATTGTAACCTGTATAATTGTGCATCCGGTATGGTATCCTCAATTTCCTGTGCTTCTTCTCCTAAATGTATTCTTGATAGATAGTCCGGTATCGAATTACTTTTTCTTGGTTTAACCACAACTGTGAAATCAAATTCTTGAAATAAGAGCACCCATCGACATATGCACCCTTGTAAAACAATTTTATTTACCAAATACTTCAATGCCATATGATCTGTATAAAAGATGAATGGTGTAGCTAGTAGGTATTGGTGGAATTTATGTAGTACATATATCATTGACAAAGCTTCGCGCTCTATAGTTGCGTAATTCTATTATATCGAGTCACTTCCTACTAGCAAAAAGATAAGATAATCTATAATACCTTCTCCAGTTGAGCTAACACCACACCAATGATCATGCCAGAGGTGCCAACATATACATGAAATGGTTTTTACCATGAAGGAAAATGTAGAATAGGTGCAATAGTAAGTTTCTCCTTCAATGTCTTGAATGTGCGCTGTTCATTAGCTTCTCCCTAGTATAACATACCTATCCCTTTTAGTAACTCTTCCAATCGTGCAACAACTTTATGTAATATCCTTTGACAAAATTTATGTAATATCCTATATGACCCAAAAATCTACACACCTCACTCTGGCTTCAGGCTCCCTTAGGACTATAATGATTACAACCTTTCTTTGGATCAACCAAAAACCCTCTTTGCAGATTATGTGTCCTTAAAGTACTCCAAATGGTATAGTAAATATGCACTTTTTGATGTTCAAAGAGATACTCAGCTATCTATACCATTCAAACATTAAGTGTGGATTATCATAGTGATCCTTAACTAATCCATACACCATCCAATCATCTAAATATACCTGTAAGAAGTTGTGAATAAATTCCTTGAATGCTTAGACAATTATGCACGAAAATACAACATGCACATTTTTCAAACCAAAAGGCACTACAATATAGGTGAAGCTACCCCATTCAAAAGTAGTAAATGTAGTCTTCTCCTGATCCTCTTGGGAAATTCAAACCTAATGATACCTAGAGAACCCATCTATAAATGAATAAATTTCACACCATGCAATGCCTTCTAGTATTTCCTTAGTGAATGGCGTAGGAAAGGGATCAGTTACACATGCATCATTCAGCTCCCTGTAGTCCATGCATATTCTAATCCATCCATCCTTCTTGATACTGATCACCATTGGACTAACCCATTCTAACTCATCAAGGGGTCTGATAATCCCAAACTTTAACATTTTATCAATCTCTTCTTTGACCTTTTCGTGCAATTTGGGGTTCATCATGTAGGGTCTCTTTCGAATTTGGGTGCACACCTTCTTTAAGATTAATCTTTATCTACCCTATTGATTCATGCATGCCTTTAAGTTCATGGTACCCCCTAGGGAATAAGTCATGGTAATCCCTTAGTAACTCTATGATTTTTCCACTTCAGAGTCTGACCAATAATCTCCAATTATGGCTTCCTTAGGCTCAGTATCCATTCCAATATTCACCCGCTTTGTCTTCATAGGTTCATGATAATATCACATGGTCTTATCTGCACTATCCAATACCTCATGCCTACCTGTTGAATGGTTTACATCTAGATTTTCTACTTCTTCATCATCCACTAAGTAGACCATTTTTCCTTTCTCTTTCTCAAGCCAAGCGCGTTGAAGTAATGTTGCATCGGCCTCTGGTTCTTTACCAAGACATGATCCTGATTCTTCCTTATCTAATAAATCCTGAAGGATTTCTTTAGCCTTAGTGCTATCTCTCATAGTTAAGTGCTTTATGAATTTTAATGCTTCTCCCACTGGAGGATTTGTAGAGAAGAAGTCAAACGTCTAGGCCATTCCTACAATTAAATCTTGCCAATTCCCAGTTTCTCTATGAGTTTTGCATACACATACCAAACATGCGCATAACCTTGTAAAGTGGAATAAAACTTTTGCACCCATAGTGAAGGTGGTAAAGCTTCCTACCCTTTTGTCCAGAGTCTCTCACACTTCTGAACATGGTGCTAAATAGGTTTATTACCGTGATAAGTGCATATTTGAGTAGGTGCATTTCTCCTTAAGAACCTAGTAGTCAAAGAAATCCTAATTTCATTCTATCCAACAAGATTATCCCTGTGGACCACCCACCAATGTGCTGATGTCCCATGTAGTGTATCTGTTAGCATATTTCTTCTTTCCAATGGGTCTATCCACTGTTCTTCCATGGTGTACAGGAATACCATGGGATCCCCTCTCCTATGTAACAAGGTTCCGAGTTGTTACCTATCCTCCCGACATAACGTGGTTTTATGCCCCAAGGAAATATGCTTTTACTTCGATCTTGACCAACTCATAAGTCTTTGTGAGCCCAATTATCACAAGCAACAATTGTAATATCGCTAATAGATCGTGCTTCCTCCCACTAAATTATTCCTTCTTTAGTTGGTTAAATCATCTCTAGATCTCGGATGGCGCGTACATAAATCCTATTCATATCTTCTTTATTTAAGGGCTCAACGTAGGGTGTAGATTTTCAAAATTGATATAGCCCTTGTTGAATAGAATATCAGCATTATTTGCATAGCACCAAGGATGCCCCAATAGATTTGGGAAGCTATCTCGACTCGCCAATGCTAAAACTTCAAATTCTCCTGTGAACTTGGCTCCTTGTATGGTAATGGATGCATCTTTCAAGACTCCAACGGAGTGGCCTTAGTCTGATTAGCCATGAATAAGACATTAGAGGATGGCTTTAATATGGGTATTCTCGTTTTACCCATGCATCCAAGGTAATTGACTTTTGCTCATGTATCAATCAAGTACATTACTCAATAGCCACCCATCCACAACAAAGATTCATTGAGTGATTTCCTTGTCATAATCCAGGATATGAGGGCAAGATTTGCATACAATATTTGTTGTCTAGTATCATTACTTGCACATGGAGTGTTTCCATTTAGCCAATCCCCTAATAATGGAATGATATTTTCTTGGTGTAACATTTTACAAACTTTCCTTAAGTCATCTATATCAGTTTGACTGTCTCTAATGTTTTATTTTGCTCCATCTTTTGTGATTGCCCTTTTAAGTACTATATCTTACCTGAAGATTCCTTAGAAATTCCATGATTTCTGATAAACCAACTTCGATAAGTAGTATCTGGGTACCATGCATGAATAACTTCTTTATTGATGGTAGGTTTCTTCTACAATGCTTCCCTCGGTGTATGCCGCCTTAGCACGGGTTATGATCTTCACTTGTAGTGCCTCATATTCTACCTCCAACTTAAGCATCCATTGATTTTCAACAAAGGCATTGTATCCTACCCATCCCTACACCTTTCTTGTCTTGTTTATGTTGCTTATTAAGATGTTCATACAATTCCGGGAACTCCTCATAGCTATGATTCTTTCGTAGAATGAGACATTCACGCCTATAATGGTCACAATATCCACATGTATAGCATTTTCCATGAGGTAAATCACTTCTTCCACCACCACATCCTTGTCCTCTGAATCCACCATGGTATCCTCGGATCTCGCCACAACTACCTTTAAAACACCTTTCTTTCGCTATCATAGTTCACCTAATTGTGATCCTAATCCCGATGCTCATTCTTTTCCTAAGAGTTATCTAAAACTCTTGTCTATCATACACTAATATCTATAGCATCATGGATTTATCCAATCAGCTGGTAGTCTTCGTGTCATGAGTTGTGGACCTGCAGATTTTATAATAGCTTGAAATTTTCTTCCTTATCATGCATTGTAATAATGGGAAATGGCTAGCATCATGGTTTAAATGGCATATCTCACAATCCATCAGCAACGATCATATTATTCGTAAGGAAAACTATCCTTTGTGTGACCTTCTACTTCACAATATGTGCACCAAATCCTGTACGCATCTCATGTGCTGAATTTACCGATAGTTTCTCCAACTGTTTTTCCATAGCTACTATTTGTGCTTCTAAAAATGGGCTCACTCAGCTTTCTATGCTTCTAACTTCCTCAACACGTAAATCTTCTTCAAGTGCTTCACATGAGATCGAGTGTATGTCTTATGTGATAATTCCCTCCTAAAAGGTGTAATCAAGCCCTCAATGGACCATTATGCATGTTGGCTTGCGTGTATGTCATAATAAAAATTTGATAACAACATTTTAAACCACGCATCATACTCTCTAACACTTTCAAGAGTGCCTTGTTTAATATCCTTGAGAACACTTCTAATCTTCTCGCTAAAACTCGGGATATGAAACTCTTTAAGGAATGCATCTTTTAAAGTTGTATAATCTACGCAATTCTAATCAGGGTTAAGATTTATGTATCAATTGTGTGTGTGCCCTTGTAACATAGTAGCAAATTAGCTTTCCCTACACTTAGAAGATGAGATTCCTTTTGGAAGCCATAGTATTTCACACATATGCACATGTTCAACAGTATATTCTATTCCCCTATACTCTGGAAGATGAAGAGACATCTCCATGTAAATATTTTGGGGTTAGTATGGACCTTTCCCACCTAATCCAGAACCTCTTGTATTCCCCTACCTCTAGAATCTCCAGATCCGCCTAAACCAGAGCTACCTATGCCTCATGATCTTGAACCTATAATGGGGTCAAACTAGAAGATGTAGTTCCCTATGTCCCAACAGTAGAACCGAACTATACCCTAACATTCTGCGAAGCGTTACTACTCCTAGAAGTTAGTCCAAAAATTAGCGCGCTTATATTATGTGTTGATGATGCACCCAAAAATTACTCCCATATAACAACGAAGCCATTTACGCTACCATTATTATGCCTCTTATAATACTTGCTCCTACTCTTCCACTACTGGAATTAGAGTGTTGACTACTTGTTGTACTAAATGCTGGAAAACCAAGTGCAAGGGAAAGGTTTCTAGGTGGATTTAGATGTGTGCCCGTGGCCCAGGTCGTCTTTACTAGCGCACTACTACGTGAGGTCGAGGAGGGTTCCCTATCATGTTTTCCCAAATGGGGGAGTTCCTAAGGCTTGGGTTCCACATCTTCGAGTGAACTTCAACTCCTTCCCAAACTATCTTTCTCCACAACGCCATTTCCTTCGTAACCTCCCGTTGATTATTGATCCCCTCTCGTGCACCTCATTATACTTAATCCACCTTTCCTCTCTCTACCTTTCTGTCACTAGGTATGTCATCCTTCACCAAACCTTCTCCTGCCCCATGCGTGGTGAGGTTTAGTTAGCCATCAGTTTACTCTCTAAATTCAAAGTTACCATCAGGATTTTGATTGCCAGTGGAATTCCTTACAGGTAAGTTCCCCTTGGATATCATAAAAACTAGAATTCAACTACCTCGAACATGAATAAGTGGAAATTGAGAAATCCAAGATATAAGCTGTTCAAAACACCATGGAACCACATATCCACAACTCAATTCCATATCGATCAGCATCATAAAAGGTTTTGAAATTCTTCCGTGTCTAAACAAGTGCGTGATACCTCTAATTCCACTTAGATGCATAAGCAATCAGCCACTCGTATAATTCTACTAGAAAAATAGTGAAGAATCTCTCATATAAACTATCATACAGGTTTTATTCCACCCATACGTGTGTGTTAAACTCAGATCCAGTGTTGAACCATTGTGTGTATTCTTCTTCCAGATCATGTATCCACTCTTCAACACTTGTTAAGGTCAACCGGTATGTCTTCATTGTGAACCATCTTGAAAAAATAGAAGAAGAGGTTCTAGTAATGGAACCAATGATGAAACCTAGAATTCGAGTAGACAAGCCCAATAAGACCCTAGACACACTAGCACATCACTCGGCCCTAGGCTAAGCGCTCACCCAGAGCATGCAATGTACTAGGTCCCTCTAAGTCTTTGTTATTGCAGGGATATTAGCATGATGAAGACTTAACGCATGTAGTTCCATTACTAACACATTGTTATAGAGCATACCAGATCTATACCTAAGGGACAAAAAAATAAGTATTAACCATGATAAGATCAAGAACATACTAGATTCAGATACACATAGAACTAACACTTAGATTTAACCAATATCCTCCATTATATTAAATGCAATAAGTATACAGAAGCTTCATTACGTGAATGTGAGTATGTGCGTAACAGATTTAGTAACATAATCTCCCTATGTATGCACACCTATCTCTCTATCTCTACTACACAGTTTACTACATACTTATAAGGGTGGGGAATTTCCCTTCACCACTTATCTAATCCCAAAATAGGTCACATGCTATTACTAGCCACACGCCATTACAAAAATAGCCACACATGTAAGTGCGCTAATAATAGACTACTGTTAGTTGGATGACAATAATAGATCTAGTTCTATCGTGTGTCCATACAAAGTACTTTATAGCTGATCCTCTAAAAATATCCAATGTGTAATGCACAAGTCTTCAATTGGTTTGAGTGCTTCGCACCCTATCTCCAAAATAGATCCTTTTCATGAAAACGGCTTAGTCCTCGAACATGTTTTTGTTCTTCGTGCGCGAGCCTTTCCGAAAACATTTCGTATTTTATTTGCTAAGTGCTAGGGTCCGATTGATCAACAAAAGCATTAAATAAAGGCAAAGGGATGATGAAATTATTAAATGAGGAACTAGAAAGGATAAATTAGAGGATTTAGGGAGGATAAACAAATTAGGTGATAATTAGGATTGATTAATGGAGATTAGGGATAATTAAGATAGATAAAATAATGGGATGGGTAAGATATGAAATACCAATAATATAATATGATTTTGGAGGGAAGGAGTATATTCGTATATGTTTATGCATGCAAGAAGAGAGTGAATGCGGGGTGAAGGATAGCGATAAAAAATGGTGTCTACATTTTCTCCTTTTTGTTGAGTGGTTTGCATTGGGCAAGCCATGAGACAAAAATAAAGAGAGATGAAAATATGATTGATGAGGTGTTCCCCCTCAAACTAGGGATTGACGACATGAAGGGGATTCAATCACAAGTTTGAAAGAGATGGATAAAGAAGGAAAGGGTGGAAAGGATGAGAAATGAAATATGATGATATAATAGGAAAGGAGATAGGAAGGATGCCCCAAGTGTATGGGAAGGATCACCGATAAAGATAAAAATAAAAATAAAATATGGTCATGATCCTGGAAACACATTGGTGGGTACCTAGTATTGTTTGCAATGGAGGTGACGTTAATGGACTATGGACCCTATGAGTCGGAAAAGATCATTGCAATATGGATGGAATCTAATGGGAATCCACTCGGGTGGATCTATAAGCCATGGGACCAATGGGTTGAAGGTAGACATAAAAAAATGGACAAAAAATGTGAGGATGGTCAAAACAGTGGTCCCGAAAAAGTTGAAGGTAAGAAAACATGCACGGTGTCCTTCAAACATGAGGAAGTGAAAGTTATGCATTCTTGTAAGACAAGGATAAAAGATGGCCACAATGGTATAGTTAATACGATATGGTGCCTAGAGTGGGATCATGAATGTGGATGCATATCACGCCGTGAGATGTGAGTAAGGATACTTGATGAGATAGATAGATGAGAAAAAATATGTCAAAAATGAGCCATGCAAAACAAGGAAAGGTGTACTATGGGTGACACACCAGTCTAAAGGATAGGGAAAAAAGGTTAGATAGAAGATGGGATGATGGATAGGATGAGATAAGACAACATATTGGATGAGATATACGAGTGAAAAGATGAGATAAAATTGGATTGGATGAGAAAGAAAAAAATTTAGTTCGATAGGGTGACCCAAAGCGTAGGAGTGCATGTAGAGACAATGCTTCGAACTATATTTGAGGTAAAAAATAAATGGATCTAATCAAGATAGTGCACTTACAACCAATAATAGGTGTTAACACATAACCAACTATAATTAGTTATTCCAAGGGTCATGTGGAAAAGATGGAGGGTGTTCATATGAACCAAATGTCAACATGACAAAGGGTTTTAGATGTGACTTGTATACGAGATAATAGGTTCTCCTTAGGTGGTTGTACCTAGGAATATGCCCCATCTCGAGCAACATGGTGAAAACTAATCAATGTCAGAAATTTGTAGAGGATAAGAAAGCGATAGATGTGGGAAGCTTTCTTAGGATACTTGCTTTTGAAATTTATGCTTTTTCTTTTGAATAGATAGAAGGTTGATCGATGTGGGAAGATTTTTATGCCATGATATGAGATGATAGCCATCCTTTAAGGAAGTGGTCTATATTTTTAATTTTTTTATTTTAGACTTTTTTGATGACATGATAAGATATGCATGATAGTTTTCCTTAGATGGATCAGTCTATACTTTTGGATATGTGGATAAGTGCACAAAGTTGGGGGGCCAAAAAGCGGACATGAATCTAAAAAAAAGAAAAACACGTATGCGTTTTGTTAAAACATGCTCTCATTTTAATTTTTTCTCGCTTAGGAATCAGGGAAAGCATAACACGTACGCATTACATAATGCGTACATGTTATGCCTACTATAAACAAAAAAAGAGGCCCAAGCCTCTATCATTTTACCTCCCTCAAATGTGATTTTCATAGCTTAACCGTGCCCTCACATTTTTTCATTCATCTGGATCTCAAACTCAAAGGATCGTTTCGAATCACCGGGAAGATCTTGAATCGATGATGGCACCATGAAGAAGAGGTAAGAATAATTGTTTTCTCAAAATTACATTGAAATATGATAATTATAGATTAAAATTTGAATTGAATACATATTTTTTATTGTTAAAGTTAGAGGTCAAGGGAATCAACCACAACCAAACCTTGTTATTCCTGACATCCCTCCCGACACTCCCATAATTGCTCAACATCCCTCGGGTAGTCAAGAAGATTTAGCAACCGAAATAGTTGAAAACAAAATTTAAATTGAGGATTTAATTAAAACAACGAGGATGCACAATCTACAAACCCCCACCACGCCTCTCTTGCAAACACATTGGAGGAATTACTTGTTCAAATTGATGCAGAACGAGGCTAATTTGTCATTGGACAACTTACAAAGAGGGTTGTAGGGTTTATTATTCCAACAAATTGTCATATGTGGATGTAAAGAAAAAAGAAATTTCAAAAGAGCTCATATGCGCCTTATTCACATACCCCCACACTAATTTTTCTGTTCCATTGACATGTAAATGATTTCCCATCTATTGGTGCAACAATAATTTGATTAAAAATAATTTTTGGGACCGATGGTGGATGGTGTTTGATTTTCCACCTTGTAATAACAATGAGGTGCCACTATACTTTCTCGAGGAAACTCTATTGTGAGTTTATCCTCAATGAGATCCCAAATTATTTCGATTTCGAGATTTCTAACGCCGGAAAAGGATCTCGCACATGATCAACTAGGTACACAACGTGTACCTATTCAGCAGGTAGATTCACCACATAGAAATCCCCTCACCCCGAGATTGTCCCTCAAGTAGTGAAGGTGACAGAGAGATTGATACACTCCATACACTTAAGGGGATATCGTGACCCTTGTTCGACATACGAGGGAGATTTCGAGCAAGATGCTCACAGAGGTACATAGAGTATTCCCTCGGGAGTACTAACATGAGGCCACATCTTTGCTCATCATCCGTAGCATATGTTTGGGGCCCGAGGAGGATGATACTTTCATGCGTATTTATTTTGGTGCACTGGTGCTAGGGGTGAACATGATAATGTCACTATGTCGATGTTCTTTTGAGTGAGACATTTGGATTACATTCATTGGTGTCACCTTCACAGTAAATTTGTGATGTTTTGTTATGTGTGTTACAAAAAGTTTGGATTATGTGATCTACAAACCATTGATCTCTCTTGAGATTCATGGCCCATATTCTTGACACACCAATCAACAATGTTTTTTACATCTATAAATTTAGCACCATCCTTGAACTTTAACTCTTCTCTTGCAAGTGCTCTTTTCACACATGCTCTTACACCATCATGCTCTCCTTTTCCATGCCCTGCCTCAGTAAAACTCCAGATATGTTGTACATTTATTTCTTTGTGCATCTTACTTAGCCAATAAAACATTTGTACATTCTTGAATTGTGATGTGTAGTTGTCCGACCAAATGCAATGTTGATCGAAACTAATGTTCCTCTCATTGAAGTTCACATAAAACACCTAGAAACACCCTTGTACATATTTTTTAGAATGTGTCCAATCATCACGATGTAAAAATGGTACTCTCTTAATATTTTTGATTTTTCTCAAGTGCTTTTAAGAGAGTGCATGAATGTTATATGCACGAAAATAGAAACTTGCACTAAGTTATAATATTGAGACTGAACCTCCATTTGTGGCTGCAATGTGTAATTCTCTGTGAAGTCAACTACTGAAACAATAGTACCAAGTGGGAATGTGTCCTTTCTTAACTTGAATTTTTCATCTAACCATCACGCTCTATGTGTGTGCCTTGTATACTCACCAAAAATTTCCTCTCCGAATTTGACCATATATTCTCGATACAAGTAATTGTTTCCTAACAAGCTCACACCTCTTAGATTATTTTCCATCTTTTAATTGATATGCCACCAATTTATATTTGGTGAAATTAACCAATTATTTTCCTATTGAATATGTACTCTCCTCGTGGATACAACTTTTCAAATTTGGCAAGCCATCGCATATATTGCATGTTCCATCCAAACATGCTTTGTTATAAAAAAATTGTCTTGTTGATTTTTCACAAAATATTGTCGATTAAATTCCCTTGGAGATTTTTGTGGGACATTTATTACATAATCCTCGTAACATGATGTCACTATGTAAAACACTATATATTTGACAAAAACATCATAATGCATTGAAAATTCAACATGATGCCTGCAACAACAAGTGATACTTGAGTGATTGATTTTCACATAAAAGGGTTTGATCATTTTAAATAATCTTTGGCTAATGTTAATTTGTGGATTTTCATTTTTAAACTTAGAGAACAATTTGTTTGAGTCATATCTAAGAAATGTTTTGCACATGATTCACGATTATGAGAACCTATTCTTCTTTTTTTGTATCTCTTCTCTTTGGTGACACCCTTGTGTTCTCATTCCAAAATTTTACAATTAATTATTTTAGAATATCATATGTATTCTTCTCTTTTCGTGGAAGCCTCGCAGAGAAAGCCCAATAGTCAAGTGTTATTGACTAACTCAAGACGTTTACGTCTCTCTATTTATTTCATTAGTGTTTTCTGTTTAGCTTCAAAGTACTACTTGTTTTTCTAATTAAGCATTTATTAACTGTTTTATCACTTACTATACAAGTAGTTAGTGCACGTCATGTAGCATTACTATCTTTGGTGTGTCTTTTTCCACCTACGGCTTTGGTATGCTTTATGTATGTTTTCAACAATTGACACATTTTAATCAACAACATTAGATGTTCTTAACCCTGTGGTCTTCATTATAGGTATCATCTTAATTAATTTCATAAATGAAACAAATAATTGACATCTTTGTGTGTCATTTAAATTCTCAAAGTAATTATCCAAAATTCCACTAGCTTTTCTTCTCGCATTACTTTCGGACATTTTGTTAGGCATTGGTTTTATAATATTTTCATCACTTTCAATTAAATGAATTGGTTTTCTTTGCAAAATGTAAGGAGGTTTTCTTAAAGGTGAAGATTCATTTACAAGGTTACTTTCTTCATTCAGTGTTTTCATACAAATTTTGGGGTTAACATTTGGATTCTCAAGTAAGGGTTCAACAATTGGATTCATATCAATTTCTTCATCCATACCAACATTATCATTCAATTCAATATCATTATTCATTGCAAAATCATTATTCTCTACATTTTCATTATGTATTTCATCCCAATTTTCTAATACATTAGCTACATTTGATATAGCGGATGTACCTTTCCCTGCTCGAAGTTTTTGCATTCTCTTCAATTTCTTTATTCTCTTATCTTCCAATTGCTCGGTGTCTTATTCTTAACTTTCCTCTTCTCCTTAGCTTGAGGTTTATCACCCATGATTAGAAAAAATCAACTAGTGGGGTAGTGGACAAAATGAAATACTAAAAAATTGTGCAAGAATGTAGAGAAAATTGTAGACAAAACAGAATGTTTGCATGATTCTCGTGAAAGAGATGAAAGGGACGTTAGGGGGCCACAATATATAAAACAAAGAAAAATGTGTACGCATTTTACGTTCTCTTTTCCCAAGCCATGCCTTAAGGCTCAGGATTTGGTTTGGATCCCCAAGCCTGAGGCATGGACCTACACAAACACAACAAACAACGAGTTTTTACAAGAAAATGTAAAAATGACACTTCCTCTATGATAAATCAAAATAAAACAATCGATCCATTTTAAAAAAATGATACCACGACGTAGAGAAAAGTCTCTTCTTTCTAAAAATATAGTGGGGTGGTGGACAAAATGAAATATTAAAAATCATGCAAGAATGTAGAGAAAATTGTAGACAAAATAGAATGTTTGCATGATTCTGTGAAAGAGATGAAAGGGACGTTGGGGGCCACAATATATAAAAAAAAACGAGTACACATTTTGTGTTCTCTTTTCCCAAGCCATGCCTCAAGGCTTGGGATTTGGTTTGATCCTCAAGCTTGAGGCATGGACTCCGCACAAACACAACAAACAAAGTGAGTTTTACAAGAAAATGTAAAAATGACACTTCCTCTATGATAAATCAAAATAAAACAATCAATCCATTTTAAAAAAATGATACCACAATGTTGATCAGAGTCTCTTCTTTCTAAAAATATAATTTTTCAAATTTTTCGACTAATATAAGGTTTCCATATTATTTATTTTCTAACTTTGCCTTTTTATAGCTATTTTTGAAGTGTAAATATGTCTATCTTTCATGGTGTATCTTTTTTTTGGGTAATCGAAATTAAAAAAATATATACTAGCCCAAACTAGGCATAATTCTATAAATATTCAAAAAAATATATAATTTTTGATATTTAAGGTAGTTAGGTGGGCACGGGTCTGAGTCTCAGTTATTTTTCAAAACATAAAATTTCAGTACTATAAAAATCATAAATAAAAAATATTCATGAAAAAAATCTTTAAAAACGGAGCCCAAACTAGATGCTCATATCTATCTTTCTACTTTTGAAGGGTTTTCAAAAATACTAAATGGTGCTCAAAAATGGTGGGGGCATGAAAGTCACTCTATTATGTTTTTTAACAAAAACAGAGCATCTATTGGTATTTTAGTTATTTGACCCACTTAAAATTATTTGTTTTCAATAAAATTTAGTATCTTAGAAACTAGACCCAAAATTCTACGATTCATATTTCTACAACATCTTCCAATTTTGAGTGTAACTATTTTGAAAAAGTCGTATAAGTTGAATTTTTTTTTTTTAAAAATGCGTCCACTTAAGACCCCCTTTTGGCCCCCAACTTGGTGCACTTACCCATGTTTTTTTATGAATAGTTTTCCTTCGAGGGAGTAGTCTATTTTGGATATGATAGCTTTTATATGAGCATCTAGGAGTTTGAATTTTTATAAAAGAGTTGGGGATAGCTTGTTAGACTACTTAGTGATCCAAAAATGGATATGTAAATACCCGAGTTCTATGTATTCTCCATATTTGATACTTGCTCTATAGGTTCTCAACTATTTCTTTCTTCATAAGCTGGTCTAGTCAAGCTTGAGTGATCCAAACACCTTCCAATGACGTTCAGACCATTATTATTTTGTTTTGTGGATTTCTCGGTTGACCGTCACAACATCGCCCCAAAGAGCTATGTAACCATTAGTCAAGCGTTAAGCAACGGTCCTATGCGAGACAGTTCCAAAATTTGGGATCTCAATAGTTGTAAATGTTTCAGCTTCCAAATCAAATTGATTCACCTTTCCATTCATCCCTAAGTAGAGAAACTATAAATGCAAGGTTTTAAAAGCATTAAAGCAAGTGATTTTGGGTGAATTCTATTGTGAGAAAAGTGGAGAAGCTCAAATTATTTATTGTTTGTTCATTTAGGAAGAGTTCTTCATTTTTAAGAAGTTGTGAGTAAATAGATACAATTATAGGGAGTGTTAATCCTTTTTGAAGGCCAATTATTGGCAGTAAGTTGTATTATTGGAGAATTACATAGTGAAGGGGAGAAAATTCTCTCACCCATTGGATTTTTTCCCACATTGGGTTTCTCCAGGATAAACCTTGTCTCTCTTTTCTTAGTTTTACAAAGTATAATTATGGTTTATTATTGCACATTATATTGGTTAACAAAGAACTTAACATATTTCATTCATTTTTCATGAGCATAGTGATATGTTTATTGTTAGAATTTAGTAGTTTATGGATCAAATTGGTATTAGAGTAGTTAATATTTCAGTTTTTGTGTGGTTAACTTGTGTTGAGATTGTAGTTAGATGCCCCTTACTTGAAAGGGAAAATAAAGTGGTGAAGGTAGCCTTATTCCTTTTGAAGAAGAGATTTCTACAAGAAAGTGGAAGCAAGGAATTTAGGAGATGGCTCATAGAGAAGATGTAGATGATAGTGGTGAAGAGTGTTTCTATAAGTTGGAGGCAAATGTGGAAAGTTTATCCAAAGATTTGGGTAGTATTTCCTTGTCCATCAGGAAATTGGAGTCCATCATGGGACTACTCATGGAGATACTTGGTGTTTTAATAAATACACTATAAGAATTTGAAGAAGAATCATCCCATTTCATTCCCACACCTCCTCCATTTAAAGAAAAGGCCAAGATAGAAATTCATCCTTATGATGGAGATGTGAATGTTGAGAAGCTAGACCATTAGATAGCTCAACTAGAGGTATATTTCAGTTTTCATCAAATTAATGAAAGTCAGCAGATTTCCTTTGCTCGGTTAAAATTGACCAAACATGATTTAACTTGGTTTGAAAGTTATGTTCATACGTTGGTTGTTAAGAATCTTCCTCCAATTACTAAGTGGGATGTTTTTAAGAAGCTAATCAAAAATAAGTTTTATCCTATTTGTTACGATGAAGAGAGGTCCATGTATTGACAATATCTCAAGCAAAAACAAGGCCAGAATGTGCAAGAGCATACCAATGAGTTTTGAAAGAAATCTATTCAGTTGTGAAAGGATTTAGTAGACCGAGACATGTTGATGAAGTATATTGGTGGACTCCATAACCACTTAAGGAGACCCGTTCTCTTGGCCAAGTTAGTGGATGTAGATGAAGCTTTTATGTAAGCTCACTACTTAGATATGGACAAGAAAAAGATTTCATCTACCTCTTAGCATGCTTCAAACAAACAAGGTGACACCAACAAAAAGATAAAGGAAAAGGAAAGGGTAAGAAAAATGCTACTTCTATTTCTAAAAAGGATACTAAAATTCATTGTGGGCATTATGATCTTGATACTCATTCGAGGAAAAATTACATCCCTTCAAAAACAAGAAAAATAAGAAGAAGTCCATGGCTTCCCTCCAGGGAGAGGAATTATTTTGTAGTGAAGAGGTAGATGAGACTATGTGTTGTGCCTCCATCCACAGAGAGGTATGTTTGGGTAGTAACAGTTTTGTTCAAGAAAATGAACTAATAAAGCTTTTTCATTTAAAAATTCAAGTGAAGAAAACTAAGGTGGATGCTCTTTTTGATACATGTTCTCAAGCTAATTTGATTAGTAAAGATTTAGTAGATAGGCTAAATTTGGAAACTTACAATCACCCAAGTCCATATTCTTTGGGTTGGGTAAAGAAAGGTGTAGACATCAAGGTTATTAAGCAGTGTAAGATCACTTTTGGTATTGACAAAAATTTATTGATGAAGTTACTGTGGATGTTGTTCCCCTTGATGTGTGTGGTGTAGTATTTGGTAGCCCATATTCTTATATCAAGGATTTTATCTTCGTGATGAGAGTCAACTAGTACCGCTTAGTGAAGGATGCTAAGAGCTATTTCATTTCATCCTATTCAGGATATTCAAATATATCTTTGGTAAGTTCCAACAAAGCCCAAAATCTCATTAATGCTAGTGGTAAATTTATATTACTTCGGTTGAAGGATATATCAGATGATGAGATTATTACATCTAAAACCACTTGTAGATGTTTTCTAATAAAAAAAAAAAATAGATAGCATAGTTGGTTTATCGGTTCGTAGATGTCTTTCAGGAACCTACAGGGCTGCCCCTATTCATGGAAATTGAGCACGAGATTCACTTCCTACCCGATGGTCCACTTCCAAACTTGGGATTATACATGATATCTTTGAAATATGCTAGTAAGGTAAAGCAATATTTGTTGTCTTTGATTGAACAAGGTATAATCCATCCTATCACTTCTCCATGTGGTTCTCCTATTTTTTTAGTACCTAAGAAAGATGGTTCATAGAGAATTTGTGTTGATTATAGATATTTAAATAAAATAACCATCAAGAATATGTACCCTCTTCCTTGCATTGATGTTTTACTAGATCAGTTATAGCGTACTAAATATTTCACTAAGATTGATTTGAAGTCTGGGTATCATTAAGTGCAGATCAAGGAAGAGGACATCTGGAAGACATCATTCAAGACCAAGAAAGGGTTATATAAATGGTTGGTATTACCATTTGGGCTATGCAATGCACCAACTACCTTCATGAGATTGATGAATGAGGTACTGAGGCAATTTGTTGATTCCTTTTTATTTTGTACTTGGATGAAATTATGGTTTTTAGTAGAACTTTTGAGGATCATATTGATCATTTACATCAAGTTCTTAAGGAGAATAAGATTGTGTTGAATGAAAATAAGTGTGACTTTTCACAACAATCACTTGTCTTTTAGGACATGTGGTTAGAAATGGATACCTAAGGATTGATCCAACAAAGATAGAGGCCATTTAGATTTTTTCTACACCATAAAATTTGATAGAGACCAGGAGTTTTGTGGGAGTAGTTCAGTATTTATAGAAGTTCATTAAGAAATTCTCTTCCGTAGCAATGCCACTACATTCAGTGAAAGTAGAGGGTAAGACATTTGATTGGGGTAAGAAAAAGTAGATTGATTTTGAATAATTTAAATATAAAATTATTCATGCTCCAATTTTGGCCTTACCTAACTTACAACTTCCCTTTGAAGTGGAAACCGATGCCAATGACTATGTTATGGGGGTTATCCTACTTCAAGGAGGTAGGCTGTATGTTATCACTTTGAATTGTTTCACAATGCAATTTTGAATTATTGTACTTATGACAAGGAATTGTATGCTCTTGTTCAAGAAGTCAAGAAATGGAAACATTATTTGATGGGTAAGGAAACTATCATCCACATGGATCATCAACCTCTCTAATATCTACAAGCTCAAAGAAAACTTCAATAAGCTAGGCACTATAAATGGATGGGTTTTTACAGCAATTTCATTTGATTATTAAATATAAGAAAGGTGTGACTAACAAGTTAGCTGATATGTTATCTAGACCTCCTTTTCTTTCAACTATGGGCATGTTAACTCTTCTTGATCCTTTTTTGTGTGAAGCATATCAGAAGGTTATGAGAAGGATCTAGATTTTGCAGAGATTTTTCAACAGAAACCTCTAAGTGAGGGATTTGCACCTAGAGGAGAATACTATTTCTAGGATGGTTTTCTCTACAAGAATGAGAAAATTTGTGTGCCTAAGGGGGAAAGAGTGTAGTTGATGAGAGAAGCACACATTTCCTAAGTATTGGGTCACTTTGACATGAAAAAGATTGTAGTGCACTTACAAAGGTATCTTTATCGTCTAAACATGCAATCCAAATTGGTAAATTCATTAGGGGTTGTGTTTTATGCAGTACAAGCAAGCCTAATAATAGGAATTTGGGGTTATATATGTCGTTTCCAATTCCTTCCTAACCATGGGAAAGTATCTCCATGGATTTTGTGGGCGGTTTTCCTACCTTCAAAAATTTCATGATTATATATTTGTAATTGTAGATTGATTTAGAAAAATGTGTATTCTTATTCCTTGTAAAAAGACCATTAAGGCCAATGATGTAGCTGAGTTATTTTTTGCTAATGTGTGGGTTCACTTTGGTTTTCCTAGTTCTATTGTGTTAGATAGGGACTCATGGTTTGTAGGGAAGTTTTAGTCTACTTTGTGGGAAAAGATGGATACAAAGCTAAAGAGGTCTACGCATTTCATCCATAGAAAAATGGGAAAACAAAGGTGGTGAATCGTACCTTGATCCAAATCTCTAGAGGTTATAAAATGAAACGTTCAAAGACTTGGGATGATAACTTGGTGTATATCCAACATTCTTATAATAGGGTAATTCATGCTTCGACTAGTAAAACTCCTTTTGAAACATGTTTTGGTTATTTACCTAAGATTTTTTTGATTTTTTTTTAGATTTTTATGTAGAGACAATGGGAAAGTTGAATTGGAGGTCCATAAGGCTGAGTATTTTATTGAGAAAATTTAGGAGATACACCTTCATATATATAAGAGGTTGGCAGAGTCACAAGAAAATTACAAAGCGTGACATGATCAACATAGGACTGAGCATTCCTTCCTTTTTGGAGACAAGGTATGGTTGTATTTGAGTTGGGATAGGCTCTAGGAAAAGCTAATAAACTCAATGTTGGGGTGTGGAGCCTTTTTTTGGTATTCTTGAATCAGCATTGAAGTGTTGGAGCTCGAACGATTAAGTTTGGAGACTTCAGGAGCATTGCATCGGTTTCTATTCTTGACAATGTTGTGTCATCGCTATGTTGTCATGTTGTTAATATTGCGTTAACATGTTGTTATGCTCTTAATGTCGTGACTGTTTTTCTAGCCATGGGAAGTTGAAAGATCATGATTTTCAAACTTTCTTTATGCTTAAAAGGATTGTAATCCTATAAATAGAGGTGTTAGGGTATCTTGAAGATATCTTGAGTGTTCAAGAGGTCTTGAGTCTTAATGATCAAGAGGTGATCAAGAGTGATCAAGGTTAAGCAATTGGGTGTCAATTGTGGTTTAGATGTGGTTTAGCATCTTTGGAATTTTGTTGTGAGTTCATAACTAAGAGAAGACTGTGAGAGTTGTTTTACTCTTATTGATAATAAAATATGAGCAAGTTCTTGGTGGATGTAGCCCACATTGGGTGAACCACGTTAAATCTTGTCTTGTCTTCTTTTGTGCATTATTTATTTATGTTGTTATATTTTACAAGTATAATTTATTATATAGTTTCCTACTGTTGTGGTTTGAGGAATTGTTTCCACATATTTGTTCTCTAATTCCTAACAATTGGTATCAGAGCTTTGGTGGTTTTTTTTGCTGAAGTTGTAAATCACAGGAAAGTTTAGCTTGAGTGGGAGCTATGGTAGATGAGGGAAGATCGAGGGTTGAGAAGTTCAATGGGAAGAACTTTGGTTTGTGGAAGATGCAAATGGAGGATTACTTATATCAGAAGGACCTCCATGTTCCTTTGGCTGGAAAAGAAAAGAAACCTACAACCATGTCGGATGAGGATTGGGAGTTTTGGATAGAAAGGTGCTCTGGGGAAAATTCATTTATGCCTTGCATCTTCGGTTGCTTTCAACATATCACAGGAGAAGACCACGGAAGGTCTCATGAGTGCGTTGGGGAAGTTATATGAAAAACCCTCTACCTCTAATAAAATATTTTTGATGAAAAATTTATTTAATATGAAGATGTCTGAGAATGGTTCTGTTGTTGATCATTTGAATGAATTTAATACGGTTGTGAGTATGTTAAACTTGATAAAAATTGACTTTGATGATGAGGTCATGGATTTGTTGATTTTGTGCTCCTTTCCAGATAGTTGGGACAACTTGGTTATGGTTGTAAGTAATTTAGTCTCTAATAACTCAAAGTTGAAGTTTGAGGATGTAATAGGTGTGATCCTAAGTGAGGAAATGTGAAGGAAGAGCACTAGAGATTCTTCTACTTCTGGAAATGCTTTGATGGTGGAGAGCAGAGGGAGACAAAAGAATAGAGGGAAAGGTAACCATGGGAAGTCGAATGATCGTGGAAGGTCAAAGTCCAAGAGTAAGTTAGAATGTTGGCACTGTGGGAAGGTTGGTCATGCTAAGAAAGATTGTTGGGCTCTTCGGGATAAGAAGAACAAGAAGGAGGAAACTAAAGAGGTAAATTTGGCAGCAGGTGATGTTTGTCAAGATGCCTTAATTCTTTCTTTAGATAATATTGTTGAATCTTGGGTGTTAGATTCAGGGCTTCTTTCCATGCCACCCCACATAGACATTACTTTATTGATTTTGTTCAAGGTGATTTTGGACATGTATATCTTGGTGATGATGAACCATGCAAATATAGTAGGGAAAGGTTGTGTTTGGGTGAAAATGTAGAATGGAACACATGGCTACTTAAGGATGTCAGGCATGTGCCTAAGTTGAGGTAGAACTTGATATCAAGTGGGACAACTGGGTAGTGATGGTTATACGGTTAGTTTTACAGTGGATTCTTGGAAGGTTACCAAGGGAGCTCTTGTGGTTGCAAGAGGTAAGAAAATGGTACTTTGTATTTAACCAGTGGTGTTGATTATTGTAATTTAGTTGTTGTAGATGGAGATGCAACTTTGTGGCACCAGAGACTGGTCATATGAGTCATAAGGGCATGCAGATTATAAAGGACAAGTTACCAGATTAAAGGAGTTAGATTTGGACTTTTGTGAGGATTGTGTTTATGGGAAACAGAAGCGGGTGAGATTCCTCAAGGTTGGACCTACCAGGAAGGAGGGTAAGTTGGAGTTAGTGCATACAGATGTATGGGGGCCAGCTAAGGTAAACTCTATTGGTGGTTCATGTTATTATGTCACTTTCATTGATGATGCAACTAGAAAAGTTTGGGTATATTGCATTAGAAAGAAATTTGATGTGTTTGAAACTTTCAAAAGATGGAAAGCCTTGGTTGAGAATGAAAAAAGTCTCAAGTTGAAATGTCTCAGGTCGGATAATGGAGGGGAATATTATAAAGCAATGAATTTATTGATTATTGTTCAAGTAAATGGGATCCGCAGAAAAGAATGGTTCCAAATACTCCATGGGAAAATGGAGTCGAGAGAGAATGAACAGACAATCATGGAGCATGCTAGGTGCATGAGGTTACATACGGGGTTGCCACTCATGTTTTGGGTGGAAGAGGTAAACACAACTTTTTATCTTATTAATAGAGGACCCTCTATGGCCTTGGATGGAGGTATACCTGAGGAGGCTTGGTCTGGTAAGAAAATTGATTACTCATTTCTTAGAGTATTTGGATGTGAGGTATTTGTTCACATTGATAAAGATGATAGGACCAAGTTAGAGGCTAAGTCTGAGAAATGCACCTTTGTTGGATATGGTGAAGATGATTTTGGTTTCCATGTTTGGAGTCTTAAAGACAAGAAAATATTTTGGTCTAGAGATATTGTCTTTAATGAAAAATTCATGTATAAAGATCAGTTGCAGGAACAGAAAGAGGAATCAAAGAAAGAATACACAAAGTGTTAGAGGACATGCATGGACAACAAGGTGTCCAAGGGGCCGGTTCAGGTACAACATGTTCCTAGCACAACTAGTTCAAGTACCTACTCATCAGGAACCCCAAACTCTTGAGGTGAGAAGGTCTTCTAGGGTAAGAAGGGAACCTAAATGATTTACTCCATATTTGAATTATTTATTGCTCACTGACAAAGTGGAGAGCCAAAGTTCTTTGAGGAAGTAGTGCAGGTGGATGCCTAGGAAGAAGTGGGAGTAGGCCATGGATGAAGAGCATAGATCTCTTATGGAAAACCAGACTTGGGATCTGGTGGAGCTACCCGAGGGCAAGAGAGCATTACAGAACAAGTGGGTGTATAGAATCAAAGAGGAAGATGGAGGCAGGAAATGATACAAGGCCCGGTTGGTGGTCAAAGGATTTGCACAGAAGAAAGGTATAGACTTTGATGAAATTTTTTCTCCAGTTGTTAAAATGACTTCTATTAGGACTGTTCTTGGTTTAGTTGCAGTAGAAGACCTACACTTAGAACAGTTGGATGTGAAGACTAAATTCCTTCATGGTGAGTTGGAGGAGGAATTGTATACATAAGAAAGCCATAGGTTATGAGGTCAAAGGGAAGGAGAGGTTAGTGTGCAAATTAAAGAAGAGCTTGTATGGCCTGAAACAAGCTCCACGACAAGTGGTACATGAAGTTTGATAGTTTTATGCAGGAGTAGGGTTACTCTAGGTGTCACTCAGACCATTGCGTGTACATCAAGAAGTTTCTTGATGGTAGTTATATTATTTTGTGCATGTATGTAGATGATATGCTTGTTGTAGGGAAGAACATGCAAGAAATAAAGGTACTCAAGAAAGCAACTAGGTGACTCCTTTGCTATGAAGGATTTGGGGAAGAAAACAAATCCTTGGTATGAGAATAACTCGGAACAGAAGGAGAGGAAGCTGGTATTATCTCAAGAAGAGTACATAAAGAAGGTCTTGGAGAGGTTTAGTATGTAGGATGCTAAACCGGTGGTACTCCTTTGGCAGGTCACTTTAAATTATCAAAGGAGCAGAGTCCCAAGACTGAGGAGGATAGAATCTAGATGTCTAGGGTACCATACTCATCAACATTTGGTAGCTTGATGTATGCTATGGTATGCACTAGGCTTGAATTTCCCATGCAAAGTGGGAGTAAGTGAGCAGGTTTATGAGTGATCCAGGTAGAGAGCACTAGCAGGCAGTAAAGTGGATCCTTGGTATTTGAGAGGGACCATGGGAGCAACATTATGTTTTAGTGGATCAGACACTACATTACGTGGATATGTAGATTCAGACATGGTAGGAGATTTGGATAGTAGGAGGAGCATGATAGGTTATGTATTTACGGTTGGTGATATAATGGTGAGTTGGATTTCATGGTTACAAAAGGTTGTGGCTTTATCAACCACAGAGGTTGAGTATGTTGCTGCCACAGAGGCAAGCAAGGAGATGATTTGGCTATAGCAATTGCTTGATGATTTGGGTCATAAGAAGGAAGTTGGGAGACTACACAGTGATAGTCAGAGCACTATTCATTTGGTGAAGAACTCCACTTTCCACTCTAGGATGAAGCACATTCAAGCTGAGATATCATTTCATCAGGAAGCTTTGGAAGAAGATAAGTTGAAGCTGGAAAAGATTCATACCAGTTAGAATCTGTGGATATGATGACCAAGGTAGTCACAAGGGAGAATTTGAAGTTGTGTTCAACTTTGATTGGCCTTCATGGTTGATAATGAAGGGTTAAGAACTTTTCTCAGTGGAAATAGTCTCCAAGTGGGAGATTGTTGGGGTGTGGAGCCTATTTTTGGTCTTTTGAATCAATATTGAAGTGTTGGAGTTGAATGGTTAAGTTTGGAGACTTCAGGATCATTCTATAGTCATTTGTTGTGATGTTGACATTGTGTTGTCGATGTGTTGTTGATGTTAATATGTTGCTAATATGTTGTTACATTGTAATATGCTCTTAACATCGGGACTATTTTTTCTAGCCATGGGAAGTTGAAAGATCATGACTTTCAAACTTCTAGGTCAACTTTAGGACTTATTAAAAGGATTATAATCCTATAAATAGAGGTGTTAGGGTATCTTGAAGATATCTTGAGTGTTCAAGAGGTCTTGAGTCTTAATGATCAAGAGGTGATCAAGAGTGATCAAGGTTAAGCAATTGGGTGTCAATTGTGGTTTAGATGTGGTTTAACATCTTTGGAATTTTGTTGTGAGTTCATAACTGAGAGAGAAGACTTGTGAGAGTTGTTTTACATTGGGTCTTGTTGATAATAAAATATGAGCAAGTTCTTGGTGGATGTAGCCCACATTGGGTGAACCACGTTAAATCTTGTCTTGTCTTCTTTTGTGCATTATTTATTTATGTTGTCACATATATTTTCGCAAGTATAATTCTCGCTATATAGTTTTGACAAAGCCTCTTGATATTCATATGAAGATATATTTAGTTGTGCATGTTGAAAATTCACATCATTTTTGCCCTTCATGTTTGAGAAAATAAAGGAAAACATAGAGAAGTTTGTTAAAAGTCTAGTTGCCTACCAAAGCTAAGTAGCATTCCATAATGGATGTGTGGAGGAAATTTTCTCACCTCATCAATCCTTAAAGATTTTAAGGACTTAAAATTGTAAATTGGGGAGGTATGATCCAAAATTGGATCTCGTAAATAACAAATTCTATGTATTCTCTATATTTTATACTTACTCAACAAGTTATCAATTGTTTGTTTCTTTATAAGATGGTCCGATCGGGCTAAGAGTGATCGGACACCTCTAAATCATGTTCCAAACCATTATTGTTTTTTTCAAGGATTTCTTAGTTGATGGTCATGTAAAAACCTTGATAGTTACGTAAGGATACTCGATGAGATAGATAGATGAGAAAAAATATGGCAAAGATGAGCCATACAAAACAAGGAAAGGTGCGCTATGAGTGACACACCAGTTTAAAGGATAGGTAAAAAAATTGGATAAAATATAGGATGAGATAAGACAACAAATTGGATGAGATATATGAGTGAAAATATGAGATAAAATTTTATTAGATGAGAAAGAAAAAATGTTAGTTTGATAGGGTGACCCAAAGCGTAGGAGCACGAGGTATAGATAATGATTCGAAATAAATTGGAGGTAAATAAGAAAGGGATCCAATCAAGGAAATACACTTGCAACAAATAATAGGTGTTAATAAATAACCAATGATAGTTATTTATTCCAAGGGTCATGTGGGAAAATATGGAGGGTGTGCTTATGAACCAAATGTCAACATGACAAAAGGGTTTTAGATGCAAATTGGAGAAGTTGGAATTCTTTCTTGTTTTTTCATTTAGGAAGAGTTCTTCATTGTTTGAGAAATTTTGACCAAGTAGATACAATTACAGGAGTTTTAATCCTTCAAGGCCAATTCTTGTGATAAATTGTATTATTGGAGAATTACATAGTAAAGGGGATAAAATTTTCTCACCCATTGGAGTTTTTCCCACATTGGGTTTCTCTCGAGATAAACCTTGTCTCCTTGTCTCTCTTTTCTCAATTTGACACTATAATTGTGGGTTATTTTTACACATTATATTGGTTAACAAATAACTTGACATATTTCATTCATTTTTCACGAGCATAGTGATCTGTTTGTTGTTAGAATTTAATAGTTTAGGGATCACTTAGGGAGGGGATATATAATATGTACAAGAGACACATATGGACCCTTTAACATGGTTCCAATAGGTAGCTAATAAGGAAATGGATGTAATTATTATGGATTTCTCATAAATAAGGAAGAACCTATACATAAGGAATATACTATGAGAAAATTTGTGGTTCCCATTGTTATCTAATTTCCTCCACCGCCCGCTAAAATTAGATAACAAGTATATTCCTGCTGAAATTGAACAAGTAAGCTCTGAGATTCCTATAGATTCAAATTCCACTAGGGGTCAAGCCTTTGGAAACATGGAAGAAATACTTAGCCAAATCAACGATGAAAAACTAAGTTGAGACAAGCCAACTCAAAAGAAAGCAATGGTCTCGCGGATGATGCCAAGTGTCAACCTGGCACAAGTTCTAGAAAGAAAAAGGGGAGAAAGCCTCAAAAAATCTGTGGGGTGACACTTGCATTCAACTATATGACTGTCCCACCCAAGAAATCTTCTTCGCATTAATATGTGGCACGTCCATTACTTTCTCAAGCTCGTGGATGATGTCGAGTGCCGGCCAGTGAACTTCCAAAAGCTACAAAGAAAGCAGAGACCCTAGAGAAGTTTTTTGCCTCCACGTGAATCTCATAATAAATGGGCTCTAAGTTTGAAACAGGTTGTGAAGGATTAATGAGAGGAAAAATACCATGTATGGGAAATTATGAATCCTATCTAAAAGTTTTAAATGCTCAAGATCTTTTCAAAAGATCAAAGACAAAGGGTCATTTGGCTAGTCTTTTCAGTAATAAAGTTAATGCATAGTTTTGTGTGAAGAGTGTAAACCTATGAATACTCAATTTGTTCACTTGCACTCGAGGGGTCATTTTTAATAGAATAGTATAAAAATAGGTGCCACCGGAATCATGATCCTAAAGCCCGATGCATAAATTTTAGATATGTAATAAATATTTGAAAGAATAATTTTTCTCCAAGGGAGTTGGTTGCAAAATAGTTAAGAGATGTATTAAATGAGTATGGCTCTCACTCCTTAAAAAAATCATGGGGAAGTGTGAGACAGATCTCGCAATCTACTTCTGTCACTTCACACCATTTACCATAATTAACAAGCAGTTGGAAAATAGTTTGGGAATGATCTTATTATCTTCTTCCCATCCTATATATTGTAAATGGAAGGTTTTAAAAAAGGATTCATATCAGGAGTTAGTGAATTTTTCTTTCTGTCTCAATTCCTCTTCTATAAAAGGAAGAGGTCTGTAACTCTAGCCTTCTCTCCGAGCTTTTGTAATCACACTCTTCTTTCCTTTTATCTATTGTAATATTTTGTATACTTCTTGGAGTAATATAATATGCCCTGTGATGTAGTTTTCCATCATTTGTATATCTGTATTGTCTCTTATAGCCTTTATTTTGATGTTGGTATATTTTCCATGTTTTAATGTTAGTACTATTCTTTGAAGTTGTGCTTAAGTAGTTTGAAGTAGGAATTTGTGTGAATCATCTATGGCTTGAGGTGCATTTCGTCCACCCTTTTCATTGCTCACCTCTTCCCAATTAAGGAAGTTATATTCATGACTAACTTATTCCCTTTTCCGCGCATCACCTTAGTTATTTTTATGTTTTCTCCTAACCCTATCTCACACCACATAGAAGATTCAGATTCTTTAAAACTTGGAGGTTACCATAGGGTTCACGTCCTACCAACCTAAGGTATCTGACAACTCGGTAGTTCATCCGCAATGATAATCACAACACCCATATCCAAGGTCATAAATAGGAAAGTGATGGTAGACCACATAATTCCAAATCATTACAATGAAATATGGAAGAAGCTAATGATGGGTGGATGACCACTTAGATGAATAATTTCATGATGGTAGATATGTTAATGTAGAATAATTGTAAGTGAAAGGCATTGAGAGGTTACATTTCTAGTTTTCCATTAAGAGAGGCTAAATAATAGGTTACATATCAATACTTATGTGTGATAATGTAAGGTCAAATCCATTTTGGAGTAAAATTTTGACATTGGATCCTTTCTAGATAAGTAATAGAGATCAAAATAGGCTAGGGGCAAGGAATAAATGTCATCAATGTCCATGGGGTGGTTAGATGAATAAGGAGACATGAGAGGATTAAGAGCAAGGAGTGGATACTCCCCCAGTGAGAGATGTTGCATCACATTAAACAACTTGGATGCAGATATGGATGAGCTAGTAGATGTCAAGGGAGATGGGGTAGGCTCATTAGAAGGAGAAACAATGATGACTCTGGGTTTTTATTGGATATATGATTGAGGATCATGAGGGTGAGGAGGATTGGTAATGTGGATGATGTCGATGAAGAGAGGGGTCTTCCTTTGGGAGAAATAGATATTGGGGGAGGGATCCCGAAGAATGATTTGGATGAGCGAACTTAACTTAGATTCCTTAGGAGGCAAGGATTTGATCGAAGGATTATATTTTAATGTGGATGAGATAGAAGCAATAGGGAAGTCTTCATTTATTAGAATGTGATCCTATTCTATGATATTATGGAGAGAGTTTTAAGGGCCTTACAATGTTCAATTTCATGCCCAAGGGTACAATGAGAAGTAAAAACAATGTTATAATCAAAACACATGGATTTCGGTCCACATGGATCAAAATATTTAATAGGGTAATATTGATTACGAGACATTTCAAGGATTTGTTGAAATATTTTCTTATGCGAACCAATGGATGTTGTTGAATAAGAGGTTATAGATGAAGTGTATGTTTGAATAGTAGATGAAGGTAAGGGAGATGGTTTGCTTTGATGAGGCCTTGTGGGAGCCTTGGATTCTATCTTAAAGAAAGCGAGAAGGGGGTAATGGTGACTTAGATAATTTGAATTCCAATTTAAAATTTGTGGATGGTTTTGAAAGGGTGTCGGATTTAGAAGAAATATTAGATTGTTTTGATTTAGATGCATTGGTGATGGGGTCTTTGATGAAGGGCCTATCCCTAAGATGGATTGAGGGGCTTCTAAGAGTGATAATGTGACATTATATTTCTTAGGAGGGTTAGTCTTGGGAGGAGGGACCTCCAAATTTTTGTATGGTTGTGTAAGGGATTTTGAATGGGTATGTCAAAATTCGTTAGTGCCAAAAAGTAGCACCCTAGTATTTATGCATTAAAAACCCCTTCTTTTGACTTAACATGGGCTTATCTCAAGGTGTGGGACCCTCACAATTGAGACAAGCCTCCCGGAGAAGGATGGTTCTTATACATATTCCTAATGCTAAAATTACTTCTTAGAAAGGGAAAATGTGACTATTCTAAAGCTAACCTAGACTTCCAAGGGACTAGGGAAGAGAGAAATGCATAAAATGTAAATCCTAATCTAAGGAGGGAAATTGGACAAAGAAAAGGGGTGGAGAGATTCCTAGTGAGTGAAAACATGGATGAAATGAAGCAAGAGATGGAAAACAAAGCGCCACAAAGATCTCAAACCACATTTAGATCTCCATTTTCATGAATCACAATAGATCTAGGTCCTACAAAAGAACAAGACATGTAGAAGATACATACACAATGGGAAGCAAAAAATGCAATATAACTCGAGTAAGGGTGAGAAAATCCACAAAAAAACAAATTTTATTTCTTAAAATGATGCACAATCCATTACAATGCAAGCAGGAGGAAATAATCCTTCACAAAATGCCTGGATTTGAGGCCTAAAATTCATAAAACAAATTACGGAACAATTTTGGTAGAGTTCCTCTATAATTCTCAAAAACATCCCCAAAAATGAGGGGGTCAAGTACATTATATAGAAATTTTCCCTACCTACCCTACATTAAATTCTTGACAGGTAGTTGAACCACCTCAACTATCACCATTAATGCTCTACCCATGGCTAAGGTTGTTGAGTTGTCTTTTCCCACTTAAATTCCTAACATGTAGCATTAAATATTTGACATGTAGTTAAACTGCCTCAACTACCACCATTAATGTGGGTTGTTGAGTTGTCTTTTCACTCATGCCCTCACTTAACCTAAGATGTGATCCATGAGTTGTCCAACCAAGTTGGGTTGGATGACCATCTAAATACATCGGTCCGTACAACCTTCATCGAGTAAACAACTGACCAACATGTGAGTCATTTGATTTATGACCCATCAAACCAAGTTGGTTTTGGTTGGCCATCTAGCCTCCATACAACACTACACTTTGTGTTAGGATGACCTTTTATGTGAACTATGAGCCTTCCAACCTGTGGTTATACATCCCTAAAGCATCCAACCAACCTAATGGTGATTGTTGACCCTACATCGTGGGTTGACCAACCTATTGGGTTGGATGACCATCTATCATTTTTCCGTATGACCCATCAACCTAGGTCCAGATGGTTGTCATCTCTCTCTATGGGGTTTGGACATTGTGCCATGTCCATCCCCTGTGGCATCCAACCTATGGGATTAGATGGACATCTAACTAGATTGGGTTGGATGACCATCTAACCTCCATCAAACCCATGTCCACCATGAGCTTTTCCCTTTGTGACCACTGTCACCAACTCACCAACCGCAGTCGTTGCCATCCAACTGTGTGGATCCAACCTAACTAGGCTATGGATGGTTATCTAACTCATTGAGTTGGAAGGTCATCCAAACTTTGATCATCAAACCTCCATGAACTCTACCTCAAACTTATCCAATTCAAAACAAACCCTTAATATTACAAAGCATTACTTTTTCTCCATCAACTTTCACCACCCCAACCTATTAATTTGTCCATTTTACAGGGGTGAAAAAAATGGATCAAAAATGGTGACTCGCGGAATAATCTTCTTGCTAGATTTGAAAGACCAGTGACCCTAGAGATCCATTAGGCATGGAGTCATACTGATTTCTAAAAAAAGTCTAACATTTGAGAATTCATCCCTTAAACTCTTAAAACACTTTGGGGCATGTCATTTCTGAAAAACCTATGGGTTAGATATTGTATATCCCATGATCCCCGCCTGAAATTAGAAAGTGCAAGAGCAACAAAGGCACAACTATATACAAATAAAAAATTCACATCCTAAATGGAACATGCAAAGATTGCACAAGCACTTATTACAAAATAAACCCTAAAATAAAATAGAGAAATGTGCCACAATACTTGGAGGAATTAGAAACCTAAACTAATATATACAAGGGTGAGAATTTTTCCCTTCAATAATAGTGCTTGAGGTAGATTCCATTGACTAGAATCTGGATTTCTTCATCATCTAACTTATATAGCTAGAAATAATTATTACTCTTACATCCCGTGACCATGTAGGCCACTCCATTTAGCATCAAACTTGGAATGTCTATCCGGTTTAGCCCCATCTACATCCCATTTCAAAACCAAGTCTCCATCTTGGAAGGTTCTATTTCTAGTCTTTCTATCAAAGCACATCTTGATTTCAAAGCTTAATCCTTCTCCATGGTTTTCACCACTTGATCCTCGGCTCCTCCTAACTCCATGATCTATGCATATCTAGCTTCCATTACCCCTTCAAACTTAAATATTCAAGATGTGCTTGATTAAGCTCTAATGCTAGTAATTTAAGGGAAATGGGAACCTTGCTTCCTTCCATAGACTAACCTATAAGGAGTGTTCCTTGTTGACTTCTTTGGAATAATCCTATCAGCCCAAAAGCTTATTTCAAATTGGTGTGCCATGTTCTCTGGTTCTCATCTAGATTCCTCCTTATATTCTTTAGAAGATTTTTTGTTTATGGACTATGTTTTCCCATCACCCCGAGGATAATAATTTGAGGAGGTACTCAAATAGATGCCATTTTTCACTACCCACTCAGATATCTTTTCCTAAGAAAATATAAGGCATTATCTGATATGATAGTATCTAGAACACTAAATCTAGTAACTATCCCCTCATAAAATTCTAGTATGTTAGAATCATTTTCCTCCTTTGAGTGCTAATTTATTTTGGCCCACTTGGTGAAGTAATCCATAGCTTGTAAGAATCCACTTATGGCCTTGGCTTAAATTTGGATTAATGACCCCAATAAAATCTAATCCCCATTTTATGAATGATTGATCAACTAAGATGGGATGGAGTGGAAGGTTGCTAGCTTTTCTTGCCGTGAATAATGCACACCTCTTACACTTCTTGATCCATGCATAACAATCACCAAATATTGTGGGCGATAGTAACCATTTTTCATTATCTTAGAGCTATTACTTTTGGGAAAAGTGCTCTCCAACTTATCCATCATGGAAATCATGTAGTAACTTTTCAATATGGCATGTTCCAACACATCTTAAGAGAACACCATTTGTGTCCCTTTTGAACAAAACACCATCAATGAGAACATACGGGATGGCTTGGAGTCTAAAATACCTTCTCTTTTCTCTACTCAACTCTAGAGAACATAGACCATTTAAATAAATTACATCATATCCTAATTCCAACAAGAGTGTGAATATATTATGTGTAGGTTGTTCTTGATTTTCTTACAACACCAAAACATCCTCTTCTCCATTATTTGACTCAACATGGTTTCTAGAAGATAAATATTCACACAATCCCTTACCACATACTAACTTATTCACTTTGATGTCTATGTCATATTCCATCACCCAAGTAATCCAACCTACCCTTTTCTTGTTCAACTCCTTATTTAGGAGGAATTCCTTCACCCATGAATACATGAGATACTAATAACTAGATTTTATTATTTGAAACCAAGTGCCTAAACTTCTTCAAACTCCTTATAACAACAAGGACATGCTTTTCAACAAAATAATACCTTACCTCATAATATTCTTAGATCTTGTTAAAGAAAGTCTGTGGGTTACTCAGATCCCTCTTTATTTTGTTACACTAAGATTGTGGATATGGTGTCTCCGAACCACTAAAGGCATAGAGAAATAAGTATTTGGAGAAGTCTAGATTTATGAGAGTCAGAGCTTGAGATATAGTATACTTGATAGCTTCAAAACTTTCCTTGCCTTCGTTTTCCACTTAAATTCCATGATCTTCTTCAACATCATAGTTATTTCCTTGACAAAGAGTAGAAAAATATGGTTCAAATCTTCAAATGAAATTGATCCTCCCAAGAAGCTTTGGAGAGCCTTCTTATGACTTCGTAGTGGTAATGCCCAAATGGCCTTCAACCATTTATGGATCAATTGTCAACCCCCTTCCTTCAACACAATTTGGCCTAGGAGTTTTCCTTCATGAGTTAGGAATATGCATATTTTTATGTTTAGGGACACATCAAAATCTCCTACATCTTTGGAATACTTTGCCTAAGGTGGAAGAGGTGACTCCTTGTTGCATTTTGGAGAATACTTTAATATCATATAAATATACAAGAACTATCTTATTTATCAACCCCTCGAAATTCCATATCCATAGCACTTTCGAATGTGGCCTCGATGTTTGACAACCCAAATGGAATTTTATTATAGGCATAAGTGTTCCATTTGGTGGTGAAGGTTGTATTGAACTGATCCTCTTCTTTCACCATAATTTGATTACATCCCGAGTATCCATCTAGGAGAGAGAATCTTTCTAAACTTGCTACTACCTACAAGATTTGCTCCATAGAGGGAAGCAGATAGTGGTCTTTGAGAGATTCCATACTCAAGTCTCGAAACTTGATGCACAACCAAATCTCTCATTCATTTTCCTAACTCCGGTACCATATTTGCAACCCAACTTGATTGTTTGATCATAAATATGATACTTTCCTCTATCAACTTATTGATCTTTTTCTTCATGAGAGGCTCAATATAAGGATTCATTGGCATCTATTTTTATTTGATGGGCTTAGCTTCTAGATTTAAATCAATAGTGTGGTTTGCTAACTTTGGGTTGAATCCTTAAGCCCTTGTATCTCCAAGAGAAGACATTGGGGAATTCTTTGCAAAGTTGTATAAAATCAATTTTTCTTTTTTAGTAATCACCTTGCCAATCTGGAGTGTTTTACCATCTCTAACCGAAATAGGCTCTAAATCTTCCCCTTTGACTTAGATATTTGCCTTCTCCTTCTAGAATTGATCATTGGGATTGAATATTGACTCCAATGTCACCAAGCCTTTTGGGAGCTTGTTTTTCCTTAGTTGAACCACTTGATCACCATACTACTGCTCTAATTTTTCTTGATTTTTGGTGGAGAATTCAGCTTCTTTCTATAGAAAATTGATGATTTTGATCATTTTCAAACACTTTCTAGCTTGTGTTTTTATCTAGAACTACTATCCTCACAACTACCTTAATATGGGGTTGTGTTTTATCCCTCTTGATACTATCAACCACATCAAATGTTGCCCCAATTGTTGTAAGTTTGTTTACAACCTCATTCTTCTTTCTTGGTATGGAAACAATGTTAAATGATTTAAAATATTCAATAATATCCCATACCCTTTTCTTATAACTCCTGAGAAGATCATTCTTTGCAGAATTTTTCCTTTAACTTGATTGACAATCAATTCATTGTCTCTAAATACCCACAAATTCTTGATGCCTATCCATTTGGCCCAATGCAACCATGGAATAATGCCTTATACTCGGCTATGTTGTTTGAACAAGTAAACTGAAAATGGAAATATGAGTAGTATTTGATATCTTTTAGTGACACCAACATTGTGCCTCCTCAAGCACCTTACATGTTCCTTGAACCATCAAAAAACAGCTACCAAATCTCATTGTCATCCTTGTTTTCTAGCTTGGTGATGCTAGGGAGAATTGTATTTTCTTCATGTAAGCAATAAATTCCTAGCTCGACCTCCTCCATTTCCCTGTATGGATCAAAAGCATGCCTCTTGTGAGCCCATTCATCCAATGTTAGATCTAGAATATTTCTAACTTTAGTATATGCTTCCTAAATTCTTAGATAATATTCTTGGTCAAAGGTTGAGTAGTTGACGTTGATCAGACTTAGCACATGAGGCTTAATGTGGAAGTTGGAAATTGGTTCCAATACATGATTATAGCTTTGTCTCCATATCTAGTTATGAACACCATGTGGGACCAATCTACTAATAAATAGCCTCTATCTTAGCAGTGAAGTCCCTTGATAGGAAAAGGGCGAAGAGTGGTGGAAAATTGATAACCGATGCATCCTACAGAGACAATGACATTAGCACATGTATGCAATGTTAGATTCAAATCTTTGATGAATCCCATTATTCCTATTTCTATCTTGTTCATATGCATCACTCCTCTTAATACCATTTCATAATTTAAACCCAATTGATCTTCAACCTGTTTTGGCATCACCGAGATGTTTTCTCCTAAATCGATCATGCATTTTTGCACTAATTTATCCTCGACAATAAAAGACACTTAAAATGGTGGAGGATTCAAATTTTTATTGGCTAACCTCCCTCTTTTTTCACTATATTGGTGAGAACCTTATCCTAATTTTTAGATGACTCATATGAGGTGACCAACTCACCATCATTGCTTGTAATGGGTCTCATTGTCCCAAAATAGCTAGTGACTCCCACATGGAAATTATCACGTTCATCTTCTTCATTTAATCTATGATGTTTGGAGGTGGAATCTCCTTTTGTTTCCCCTTGTTTGGCACAATTTTCTCGACACTTGAACTAGCATGTGGGCTGCTAAGACTAGTTCCTTGGGCTAACTTTACACATTCAAGGTTATTCTTGTATTGATGACTCCATGTTAGGTGAGGGTAGGATGAGGAATGACTAGATTATATGAATTCCCCTCCTAAATATTCCTCTTCTTTGACCTTTTATTGGTTGCTACACCTTGGAAAGGAGACTTATTAACCCCACAAAATTCTTTTACTTTTCATTTTACTAGTGTGGTGTCAGTTTAGGGAGCCTCTTGTGGACTTGTTTGTTGTTGATTTCCCTCTTCACTTGTTTCTTGAGACACACCCACTATTTACACCATCAACACCTAATTAAGAGCACCATTGAAACATGTTTCTTGGTTATAAGCTTTATTACAAGGGAAACATCAATCGTACTCTTGTGTTATGTTGTTCTGTACTAGAACCAAATCCGTGGAATTTGAAGTTGTATTAGGATTGTATGGTTGAAATGAATTCACAACTAAGTGTTGTCCTGGATTTTAAATTTGACTTGCAACTTGAGATAAAGGCCTATTTGATTTTGAGCTTGAGGTGGTATGGTATGAAATTCTAAGCATATTACCTTTTAATAGTCATTAACTCATTCCCTAAATTTTGTAATTGTTTCATCACCTCCTGAAGTTCCTTGGAAGTGCTAGAAGAAGTGGGTGTTTCACCATTGCTCTAATTTCTAGGAGCTAGAAAGGGATTCAACTCGGGTTCTTGGTGGTAGTAGGATTCCCTGTAGAAACCAAATTTAGGTCACACCTCCACCTTTACCCACATGGATATTAATTTAATTAACCACAATTAAAGTAATACCCATGCTCACCATATTCATTATTTAATTACCTTAATTAAAACTAATTTCCACCTCACCCCACCACCTCACCTAGACACCTCATCACAAACCTATTCTTAGCATGTTTCCCTTTTACTAGGACTCAATATTCACTCACCATAACTAACTAATACTTAGTCCTACCTACCTTAATTAACTAAGACTTAGTTCAACCCTAAAATCACATGCCTATTCTTCCTCTAACCACATTCTCGCTTATCTAAGCACAACATTCTATTTTGATCTGGGAGAATAGACAGAGCTGGCCAAAAATATTGCCAAGATCTATCATTTTTAGTAAACCTAGGATTTCCCGCCTTAACCGACATTGGTCAACCCTAAACCAACGTCGGTCACCCTAAACCATCATCGATTACCATATATTCATTTTGGTAACCTTTTTCAAGGTTGGAATAATTTTGAAAGTTTTGGAATGAAGGAGATCTACATGCAAGCAAGAACTAGAGCCCTTTTGTACCTCAGACAGCCATAGCCAACACCAAGACTAATCTAAAGGTATTTGCATTCATGGTGGTATTCGAGAAGCACTACCACGGCACCAAGCACTATTTCATAGATCAACCATCATCAGCATCTAGCCATCAAACCTGCAACACAAGAATCGTGCTTATAGCTTTGCATCATTTCATCTTTATTTAGTTTACAAAGTTTCTTCACTTCGTTTATCAGCCTCTATTTACATTTTTATCCCACCAATCTTACCTCCATGTGAACCCAACCATTCCACCACCCACAATCATTTGATCACCTATACCCGATTCCTGAATATCTCTGAGTACTCCCAACACCTCCACAGACCTAACCATTCTCCTTACCATCTTTGTTTAATCTAAAAAATAACCCCAAAACCAAGTGTCATTGATTTTTTATCATCCCGCCTATATTGACACCGGTTATCCATGATTGTCATCAATTCTCTATAAACAATCATCGTTCATACTTGACCAATTTTGGTCTCTATATTTGGTAATAATTCCAAAAAAACCTAATAACCTACATCCAAGTAACCTAAGCTACCCAGAATCGACACGACCGATTGCTCGCATCTTGAATACCTACCCTACTTCCAGATCTAATCATAACCTAGCTTGTTATATTAGATTTGCTTATTGTATTTGGATGAGATACCTAAATCATATCAACTACAGTAGGACATCATTTATTTATGACATTTCTTACATTAAGTTGTATTAAACAGTGGGTTGAATGCCACCAAGGAAGTACCACACTTCTTGGATCTAGCACACGTTAGGTAGCCCACTGACATATATTATTTAACTCTCTTTTGTGGTCTTGTTTTGTATTTCAGGTAGTTCCTCCTAGCCAAAAGGAATCTCCGCAGTCAAAATTTGATTAAGAAGTTAAAATGCATGTACAACCTCCAACCAACCATCGCAATAGGTATTCCTCCTTGGCCCATCACCTTATCTATTTCATCAAATCCATAAAGAAAATGGTGAAACATTTTGGCACACTGGTGGGACCCATTAGGGGTTCTTTTACATTTTATTCATTCTTAGGTGAAATTTGTGTGTTTTTTTCCCTTTTGAAAAGCTTCCACATTAATTTTCTTCTCTGGAATCTTCCCCTTCTTTCTATTGTCTAAAAGCAATCGTGTTTTTGGTGCTTTAAAAAGAATATGTCTTTCTTTCATTAGCATTGCATTAGTGAAATTAGATCTTGCTTCCGATCATCACTTGCTACATCAAATATCACATTTCAATTTGGGTTTAAAACACTTGCATGGCATTCTAATTTGTTGCATTATATCTCAAATTAAAATTGAGGGAAAACTATAAGCTAGAATTCATGCCTAGCTAATGGTTGACACAACTGAATCGTAGAAAGCACATTCTCTTTTATCTCTTTGCCAAACTACACAAATTGGAATATATACATCTTCTTAAACAAAATCCCACCCGGAAGAACCTATCAATGATCACACGATTAAAGGATTGATAGTGGGCACCCAGCTGATTATCTTTTTCCAGTCACCCATCAGAGAAACACCGCCCCGCCAAAACATAACCTAAAACCTCACCTTTATAATTTCATTCTTCATAGGAAGCCTTCCCAACCAAAAACTTTGTTCTAAATTCACAAGTCATTATTTTAAATAACATAAGCTAAACACACTAAATTCACTTGTAGGATTACGTGTTTTTCTTATCTTTGTTCTTGACTTGTGTTTTGAGTTGTGAGGTCACGTTTCTTCACTTCCTTCTTCCTTTCACACTCATCATCATAGTTGGTGTATTCCAACTATTTCGAGTGTGTCAGGACTCATTTTTTACCATATTCAAACTTTTGGGTTGGTGTCCCATTCAATTTTAATTCACAAAAATTCCACATGATAACCGACATCGAGTCAATAGACCATCGTCGATTAACATCGACCATCATCGGTTTATCGATCGTGTCGATTCCTTGTGCTTTTCGTCATTTACCCAAAGAGCACTCATCTCATATTCTTCTCTATTTAAAATATCTGGAAATCACCATATCCTCTACATTCTAATATTATTGACTAAATATAGCTTCCACAGTTGAATTTCCTCATTTTCTGTCTCACTTTCTCAAACTATTTCTTTCCCATAGTTACTAGCATCAGTCATCTGTTGTGGATTGTCATCGTCACCTAGTAATTCACATCATTGTTACGGCGGTGTCGGTCCTATTTTGATTTTAATCAAAGCACCTACCAGTTCACCTCTCATAATCAATTATTTTCCATCCCTATTGTTCTTTGTGTCACTTGCAGAGTATAGTTCATCTAGTATACACTAACTCACATGGTGTTGACTCGTAGTCAAGCCAATGCTCTTGTGCTTCATGCCATCCTTTAGCCACTTCCACCTAGCCCATCACCCCCTTCTATCTTATCACCCATGGATCCAACTCAGCCTATCGCCATTAATACTAGTGATGAGGAGTTCACAAGACTTCTTGACCAAAATCTCGTTGCCCTCCAATACTACCTTACTCATTCTTCTACCTAAGATTCCTAAAGTTAGTTACTATATGGCATGCCTATATCTATCCCTCCTTCTCTCGCCCCCACCTCTACATTAGCTAGCACCATCTCAGCACTACCATCGTCCACTTTACCACCTGTGGTGTCTCAGCTAGGTCCAATAGCTGATATAACTGCAGCATCTATGTCATTTATCACACCCGCGAGGTCGGTTATCCCTCTACCACCACTTTAAGTATAGCCCTATCTCGTAGCCACTACCTCACATACACCTATTATATCACAACCACCTCCAAAGATCAGTAACTTACACCCCTTTCCGAAGCTCATCCTATAACATCCATTTTTGTCACATCACTTCAATTTTTTTCCTTTATGCGGCTGATTTACATACCCATATATTTAAATCCAACATAAACATTAATGCAATCCAATTCGATAACTATCATGAACCATGTGTAGTTGTATGAGAGAATACTGAACTTACTCATTCTCCCTCAATTCTCTTTACGATCCATACATAAAATGTATCCCTTTGGTTCTCCTTTAATAGGATATGATATATAAGTGATAACCCCTAAGTGTGTACCTGGGTTCCACCTATGAAATCCACAGGAATCTCATAGCTTAGATAATAGTGAAATCTCGATAGTGTAATCAGCAATTACACTACCTTGCACAAGGTTTCTGAGTCATGTATGCCATGCTTAGTTCCATGACAACACACTTGCCATTGGAATCTTGTCATCTCACCTTAATCACTTGTTCAATTATATGGATTTGCAGTCAATGATGTTGTAAATAGCTACAAGTCTTGTACAAGGTACAAGTCCGGATTAACCTACATGAAGTTGTACCTTAATGTCATCCTATGATTCCTATGGGAAATCAAGTGTCTTTGTAATGATTCACATCATTACTAGACTTCTTCCCTTCCCATAGCCATCATATGTTGGCATCGGGGTACCAACCCGTGGGGTTCCATCCGCCCTTGTAACTTTAACAAGCTTGTACTTAAGCAATACCATGCCACATTTTAAGGTCTTAAAAAGGAAACTCAAGTATATCTGTTAAGTGGTAGTATTCAAATAATGACAAATGTCATTAAATGGATACAACCACGTAATGGTGGTAGTGAGTTGACTTGTCAAGAGTCCTAAAATGAAACATGGTATCTTAATAAATTAAACATGACAGTTGTTCTAGTTCCCATGTCTTCATCACTTAGTGAAGCATATCTAGAGTCATGTCCCATAGTATCACGATAGGTCAAATGTAGTTCGATAATACTCATTTCTACCTATCTGTTCCAGATATAAGATAGATCACTCTTTAGATCTAAATTCCCAATCTTGCTGTTATTAATGATTCAAATTCAACCGAATAAAATAATGCCTCACATTATCAAGGAGTAATAACCATTAATGTTGTTCTTACTCCTATAAGAAATCATGCAAGCTACATAACCACTCATCATTAGGGACATACGGAGTCATTCCCATTATCCTCCTTTCAATAACACTTATACTATTTATTAGAATCGTGTTATTCAGTTTTACTTCAGCATTCATATTAACCAGTCTAGGCTTATCCATATATGAATCTTATTCATTTTAAGTTTCTTGTTTTAGTAGTATTCCCAATTCTCTTGAGGAATTCTACAACAATGAATTAGTATTATTTGCATAGTTACTATCACCTTGGTAGTATATTCGTTTTCTTGGATCTTCATTAAATTTTCCTTGGAATCTAAAAATATATCCTATTCATTCCAACTATCAGATCATCGTTATCCTTTATATGACTACACCATCATATCTTAATTATGGTTGATTTAAAATCACTATTTTAGGAGCATAGATACCAAACTTTCACCATGGATCTAATAATAAGTACTCAAGGTGAGCACAATCTACATGTTCATCATTTGCATTAGGCATCATAACCAAGGTTTCATATAAGTTTGGTGTTCAGGAGTTTAGTCTCCCATAAATTTCTTCACCAACTTTATCCCATCCCCTATGGGTCCTTTTAGTATTTAAGTTTAACCTGATTAATAATGAATTGTCTTCATTACATCTTGTTAGTTGGAGTAAACTTTATCATTAATGTTCATCACATCATATTTCAAATGATGGTAATCTAATAGATCTTATACTTCATTTCTCCACTTCATGGAATGACAGTTTGCTTAGGTGTCAAAGAACATCCATGTTCTATTCTTATTTATTATTTCACCTTGCAATATTATGTTGAGCTTCCCGTCATGTTACAAGAGTTGGGTTAGTTTTACATAGTAATTCAACTTAATTCCTTAAAGGTTTGAGTGCTGCCCAAAAGGAACATCACTTAAGTTTCAAGGACTTAACCCTTATATGTTAAACTTTATCTTATCATTCAGAAGTTTTGTCATATTATTTTGCCTCTAGTATAGTTACTCAAATTTACTAGAAGAAACTCCCAAAAATGTGTATACATATGCATATACATCAAGATTCATACCTAGATGATTTCTCATCTACCAAGCATTAGACCTTTAACTTGACTTGCAAGGGAAATCACAACCTCTTGCCAACAATACTTTTAATTTCCCATAAGTTAATCGGTTTAGATTAAAAATAATACTTCAACACTGCTCCATAATGTATTCCATTAACCTATCAATTATATTACTGATTCATAACTTCCCATTTCAATCATTGAAATTACTAGGTTCATCTAGTCCATAAGGTAGTTAATATATTATTGAATCAAAGAGTTATAACAGCCCTCCAATATGATCATCCAATGATTCAATTTTCATAAAATATCACAAGCATATAGCCATATCTATACCGATATTACTACAACATAGTAGAAGTTGTTACAGAGATTGCAGAGAGGCATCAACAGTCTTTCAATGATATGAAGAAAGTATTTATTGATCAAAATATGGAATCTTTACCATGTTACAATATATCATAATGTACTCAGTAGATTTTCACAAGAAAACCCTTACTCGATGACAATAAATAACTTCTTTAATATAAATAAGAATATCTCAATTCAACAATTTGACTGCAACTTTATCCTTTAAAAGTAAGCATATGGTTCAATTAGATAACCAAGGCGTTTCTTTACTTTAAGCTGTTGTCTTCACTCATGTTCCTTGCAATGGTTAGGCAAGGTCAGTTCGACTGAACTGAGAAAGAAAAGTCCTTTATCCCGTTTATCAATTTATGTCATTAAATATTAGAATGAATATATACTATGCAATAACAATTTCATTCCTACAACTTAAACATGTATTACATCAAACATCATACTTTAATAACTTGCTTTGCAATCATTAAGTACAACTCTTTTTACCTTCTTCAGTATTCCTCAATGACAGAGTCTCATCAGCACTTCACATAATTAAATTGAAGCAATGCCAGATAAATATATTAATGTCCAATAATGACCATCAACTAATCAATACCACATATTATTGTAAATACAACCAAATCCCATGAAGTTAAATAGAAGTATCAAACTCTTATAAATCACGGTATGAATCTATATCATCTCATTCATAACTAGAAGTTGATGCAACTATTGTATTTGAGATTTGAGAGGAAATAAGACATACAAGCACCATAGAGCTCAAAACGGCTTCTAGATCCTTGTAGTCATTCTAGATAGAAAAGTGCTTAACAAATTATAGAACTTACACCAAAACAAAAAGGAAGTTGTACAAGCATTCATACTTAGTTTGTAAACATAAATGAAAAAGAGCTATGAAGAAGGATGTATGCATTAGAACCATTAATGTTCATATTCACATAAACTGGTAACCTCATTACATTCATTAGGCCCATTACAGAATGTCACAGAAGGGCAGACCGTAGTCATGCATTATAACTGGATTCATATAGCTAGGCTCTCAAAAGAAAATTTATAACCCCCAAACCCTTGATACATCCTTTCCTATGCTTATTTACCCAAGCTAATAGAGTCCTTGTATTTTATGCAGAGCTCCACCCTCTATCCATTTCTTTTTTTTCTCTTTTTCTTTCTTTTTACTTTACTTTTGCAGCGCTTGTATATATAGCCTTCCTAAACTGCCAACTCATTCTTTTATGGCCTCAGATCTGTCACCAAGTGTCTGAATGTGGTCCTCCATGGGTGCATGCTCCTCCAGGCCTGAGCTCACCACTCCTTGCCATGATGTCCTTCTAGAAGCTTCTATCACAAGAGTATATTCCTTCCAGGCCACCCTGTCGCCAAGTTGGCACCTTATCCACTCGGGTCACATTTTTCTCGTCTGCCCGATAGGTCAAAAAGCTAAGTCCCAGATTCTACTCCGTGGGTGCGCATCCCGGGTTCTACCAAAACCCTACTTGAACCCTTCCCTGCGTGCCTTATCTTGTGCACTTTTTTCAACCTTGCGTGCCTATGTGCCCTTTTTGGACTTAGTTGATATTTCAGGGGCCCAACATCACCCCACACTTTACCTGTTCTCCACCCTGGAAACTTCCTCAAAGAATAAAGAATACACAAAGACTTAACATCTTGGAAAAAGAATAAAGGGGACAAAGAATGGGAAAAGAAGGAAGAATGGGGAATGATGCTACTTAAAGCAATAAGAGAGGAAATTTCTTCTACAAGTCGGCCTCTAGATTGTTCCAGGCATCGACCTCATTTTGTGCTCTCTGGAAAAGATCACCTACTAAGGTGCTCACCTGATCAAAACCCAGCCCATCCCCTTGTGTGCTCATGGTGTCAACAATTTTCTCTAACTCCTTGCCTATATCCTCCAACGCATCCATCCTTTGTGTAATCTATGTATAGTTCCTTTAGCTAGTTTTTAACTGAGCCCCGTAAGGCCTCAATAGCTTTTGATTTATTTTCTACCTCGGTGAGGATATTTTCTCACTCTCTTCTCTTTCCCCTTGTTCTTCTCCTAGAACTCTTTAAGTTTTACTTCATCATTGGTGACCAACATGCTTGCCACTTTGTCTCTATCCATGCAGTTTTGTCGTACGTGGCCTCAAGCAGTCGGGAAGCAATCTTTACATCAGCAAGGACCCTTTGTATTCAGCTATGAGTGCCATGAATTTCAATTTATCCTCCTTTTCTAAATGTGTGGCCACTTCTTCTATAGATTCCAAGGCTAGTGGCTGCCTCTCCATGGTGAGGATTCTTGTTAAGTCCTCCAGGCATTCCAAGGAAGATCCATACTTCTGCGTGGGAGGCTAGGTCCGGATGCTTCAACACTATTGCATCTATAATGGACTCCACCTTTTTGTATACTTCACACACTCTAGCCTTCTCATCCTTTAACTCATGCTGCAACTGGGTGTTGATCAACTCTTCTTGTTTCAAGCCCTTAGTTTTCTCAACCAGCTCCTCTTCCTTCTTTTCTAGCTTTTCCTCTAGAAATCTTACTCTATCATTTCTTCCAAAGAGCCTAGCCTCAGTCTCGACCATGACCTTGTTCAACATGCATTACATAACTGCTCATCCGAGAGCTGTTGGGCATTTACCAAGGGGTTGGTTCCCTTAGACTGGTATAATGGTATGGTATGATTGCCCCTTGGTATATTTCAAACTCTGGCTCATCAATATGGGACTCAAATGCCCAAGAGAGCATCTTCCTTGTCCTGGGGTACATGCCCTCTTCATCAAATGATGACATTTCTAGGAGCTCCTCTGTTGGAACCATGCTTTGGAACCGTGTGTGTAACACTTTGTTGGGGTCATCAATATAACCCATCCTTGGCTTCTCCTCCTCACGTGCTTTCCTTCCCAGTGTGCATGCCCTTAGGAATATTTATAGTTAAAGTGGGGCCTCCAATGCTTGCCATGGTCCTTTTCCATGCTCTCTTCCTTATCCTCATTCATCACCAGCTCAGCGCTGCATTCCAACTCCTCTTCCACCAAGGTCTCAATGATCTTCTCAACCTCTCTTTCCACCACCTTGTTTACCTCTTCACTCCCTTCCTTGTCTGGGTGCCTTCCTCCTCCTTGGCTGCTTCCCTTTCTCCACGTGAAGATGTACTCATCTTCTCTCTCCTCTCTCTCTCTGAGTCATGTACACTGAACACAGGTTGTTCTTGATTTACCTCAGGCTCATCTTCCTCATCATCATCTTCTTCATCATCATCATCCTTTTCACCCTGGTAGGCCCTCAAACTTTTAGTGTACTCAAAATCTGACTCCTCCATCATCTTCTACTTCTTCCTAACTGGGGATTCCGGTGTAGGTGACTTGTCTCTTCTTCTTCGATGACTCCTTGTCTAATGACTTCTCTGGCTCAGAGTCTTCTCTTTGACTATGGAATTTTTCTTGCGTGAATACATACTTGTTTTGGTGCTTGTCCTGGGGTACCTATTTCCTGTGTATCCACTACACTTGGTACTTTCTTCTTTGGTTCTTTTTCCTCCTGTTTGGGCATGGGTCTCTTCCTACTAGTTGGGTCCTCAGGTATGGACACCTCATTCTCTAGATATGCACCCTTCTCAAATTTGGGTCTTATGCGGAGGTATACTCATGCCGTGGACCCTCTGTAATGGGAAAAGTCATGGGTTTCACCATTTGGACCTCATGCGACACGTACTTCTCCACGTACGCGCACTTGTTGGGGTAGACCAACCCTTTGTGCATTTCTCTGTGGTCCCGGTCTAGATTACCAAGGTCAACTTCAACTTCTTGGACTCTTTGAACTGTTCACTCCCGCTTGGAAGTGTTGAGCTGTGAAGGAAAAAGGGAGCTTGCACCATGGGCTCCATGTCTCATCTATCAGTTTAAATCTGCCAAGGTAGAAATGTTGGTACACAAAAAACTTGGCTTCTCCCTTGGTGGTCACTGGTAGTTGTTCAAGGATCCTCCATTCCACCCAAACACATTCCTCAAGTGTGCGTATATACCACTTCTCCAGTGTGCCTTGTGCATGGTCATCATACTATCATAGGTGTACTTCTCAAACCTCTTCGCGGGTGAAGGGTCTTCAGCAGGGTACTCCCACATGAATTTTTCCACTGCATCCGACACTCCAATCTCTGAGAACACAATGGTTAACAAGACATTACCAAAGAGGATTTTATCACCTTCCTGCATGCTGCTGACAATCTTATCCATGATGTATGCAAGACAAGTTGTAGATGGTGCCCTCAAAATCCTCCTACAAACATTCACCAGGACTTGTTTACCTGGGTCCATCTCTCCTAGCCATTTAGCTTTGTCACAAGGTGTGCATGGCCATCTTCATCACGGGTCCTTGATGTCCATGATATCAAAGTACCTCGACCCCTTTTTGTATGCATAAGCAGTGATGGTTTCCTTAATTGCCTCCTTGTCGCATAGGTCATCCTCCAAACTTTCTCCTTCACAGATGAGGCCTGTGAAATGTGAAACAAGCTGAGGGGTAATGTGCATCTTGCACCCCTATGAAGTGAAAGTAATCTTCATGCATGCGTGACATCAACCATTGATATAGGTGCTCAGGATTTCCAAAGTAGGGAAACTCAAAGAGTTGCAATAATCCTGACTTCTCCAACTTCACTTTTACCTCATCATTATAGATGGGAAAACCCTCTGGTGTCCTTTTTATTCATCAGGGCACACTAACTCCAAGTGCCATTTCCTTCTCGATCATGCTCGAGTGATGATTGTAATCATTTACTGACATTTTTCTTAAATGGGACTCCCACTCTCAGCCCAAGCAATACTCCATCTAGGTACTGCATTTCTGCATACCACTCTTCATTTGTACTCATGACAGTTTCTTGTTGCTTGCTCTTGCCTTTCCCTTTCCCTTCTTAGGTGTGCCAACTAGTTTCTTGGGTGCCATTGTTTATGTTAACACTTCAACTTCTTTCACTTGCTTTGTTTTACTACCCCTTTCCAAGTTTAGATCTCAAACTGGTGAAGAAACTCTTTTTCTAACCCATGCCCTAGATACCAAACCCTAACTGGAATCTCTTTTCACTAGATGATGCTTCTCCACAACTCTTCCCACACCCGTGAATCACTTCCTTTCTGGTTTGTAAATCCAAACTGGTCACTCACGCTCAAATTCTTGCAATTTTTCTTCACATGGATCAACTCTGGAAACCCTAGTTCACAAAATCTCTTCTCTTCATATTCACAAAGTGAATAATGAAATGTCGAACCTCTATTTATAGTTTTTCCCATTTTTAAGCATTAAATGCTACTTCACCTACCACCATACTTTTAATTTTAATGTGGATTTTTCAAACAAAGCCCAACTTTTGCACCCTAACTCACGTGCCCAACCCTACGTGGACAATCTTCCAACCTTTCGGGCATGCAACCAATCCATCTTGACAGGAGACTCTTGTGCATGCGTGTGTCACCGGTGCTGAAGGCACTTCTTCTGTCATGATTTTTCTTTCACCTACCTCGTGTTGTTTTTGTGCTTCTTCCTCCTTTGTACGTGGGATCTAAAAGTAGCCTTATCTTGACACCAACCATCCTTTTCCACCTTTTCTTTCATGCACCTCTTTCAATAGGGCCATTCGACCGGGCTTTCCAACACAATCCTCCTTGGCACTTTACCCATGCTTTCCTTCACATTACTCCACCCCACATTAAAATGATGTGTGGTCCTCTACGCATTCAAAACCCTCAAAAAGTAACAAGGTTACTGGTGCCCAAGGCACAAAACAAAACAACAACGTGAAAGGGAAACACAAGAAAGGAAATGCATAAAGGAAATTCTAAACTATCTAGAAAAACTACCTTATTTACAAACACCAAGAAGCCTTATTTATAGTAGGGCTTCAACCTACTCCCATTGAAGTGTCTAGGAAATTTTGTTCCATCCAAGCTTGTAATTGGCACGTGCCCGAATCAAGGATGTATGAGATTATATAGGGACCTAACCAATGGACCTTTAACTTCCCCCAGGTGGTGGGCATAAAACTTTGAATCATACAACAACACCATCTACCCAACCTCAAACTTCTTGTTCTTAATGTGGTGATCATGCCATGCCTTCTATTTTTTTTTAGTTGTCTGGCTCCACCTGGCTAGTGATCATCTTTCATCCAACTTCATCAATTCATCAATTCTCTCTTCCAGCACTTGTTCATCATCCAACCCCCTCCCATATGTGCTATACACAGTGAAGGTAACATAAACTCAACTGGTAAGACAACCTCCACACCAAACACCAACTGAAATGGTGTGGCCTTATTCAACCTTTTGTAGGTTGTTTTGTATGCCCAAAGAATGGCTGATACTTTATCATCCCAATCCTACCTACCAACATCACAGATCTTAGTCAACGTGTGACTAAGTATTTTGTTAAATGCCTCAGTAGTTCCATTTTCTTGAGGGTGATAGGGAGTAGTCTTGTGATGGGCCACCATGAATTTTGATAACAGAATCCTGACCATTTCATTGAGAAAGTGTGTACCTCTATCACTTGTCAAGCTCAATGGGCATCCATACCTATGCTGATTATGTTCTCCCATAAAAATCTAGCAGTTGTAGCTGTGGTACAATCCTTAGTGGGTGCTTGCCTCTACCCACCTCATCAAATAATCAGTGTAAGTAATGATATACCATGAACCAGTCCTTTGCTACTGGCGAGATTGGTCGACAAAGTCAATAGCCCATTTCTCAAATGGTTCCGCACTTGGTATTGGTCACAAGGGAATTTCATCCCTCTTTCTAGGTTTTCCAAGGCATTGGAAATGGTCACAGGCCTTGCAAAACTCTATGCAATCTTGATAAATGGTCTCCCACCAAAGCCCTGTGAGTAGAATCTTCCATGCGGTTGCATTTCCCACATAGTGTCCTCCTGCAATCCCACCATGTGCTTCTTCTATTATAGAAACATGCTCATGCTCTAGCACGCATCGCATCAAGTAGAACCTCATCATGGACCCATTTTGTATAGGTCTCCATTAATTAACATGTAGGGGGCATGCACGTATAGCTAACTTATTTTTCTCCAAGGCCTTCATCCCTTCCGGTGCCACACCTTCCTTTAGAAATACTACAATTTCCTCCAAATCCGAGGGTGTGTGCCACAACCTAAATAGTTGTGCATCTGGCATAGTCTCTTCAATGCTCTATGTGTCCTCCCTGAATCAATTCTTGACAAATGATCAGGTCCACAATTACTCTTTCCAGGCTTCACAACTACCGTGAACTCAAACTCTTGAAATAATAGCACCCACCGACATATGTGCCCTTGTAGGATGGGCTTGTTCACCAAATATTTTAATGCCATGTGGTTAGTGTAAAATAAAGGGAGTTTCCAGCAGATATTGTCTAAACTTGTGAAGTGTGTAGATCATGACAATGCTGCTTCGCGCTCGGTCGTAGTGTAATTTTGTTCTATTGGTGTCAACTTCTTGCTTGCAAAGCATAGGGGGTGATCAACAATTCCCTCACTAGGTATGTGCAAGCACTACCCCAATGGCCATTCCAGAGGCATCCACATGAACATGGAAGGGCTTATCCCAAGAGGGGAAATGTAATATAGGCGGTGACAAGCCTATCCTTCAATGTGTCGAATGCCTTTTGTTGTGCCTCTCCCCAATGAAAGGAACTTTTATGTCTGAGAAATCTTCTAAAGGCATGGAAATCTTGGCATACCCCTTAATGAATTTCCTATAATAACCCATATGCCCAAGAAATCCACACACATGCTTTGGCTAGTAGGCTCCCCCAATCCCACAATAACTACAACCTTGGCAGGATCTACTAGCAAGCCCTCCTTACATATGATATGCCCCAATAACGTTCCAAAGGGGTAGTAAAAAGACACACTTCTTAATGTTGAGGGATATCCTCAACTGCCGACACCTTTCAAACATCAACCTTAGATTGTCACAATGGTCCTTGACCAGTCCATACATGGTCCAATCATCTAGATAAACCTAAAGAAATTTATGGATGAAGTCTGGAATGCCTATGTACCACTATGTGTGAGAAAACAATAGGTGCATTCTTCAACCCAAAGGGCATGACCATGTATGCAAAACTTCCCCATTCAAGTGGTGAAATTTGTCTTTCTCTGGTCTTCCTTTGCAATCTGGACTTGGTGGTACCCGAAAATCCATCCGTAAAGGAATAGATTTCACGCCCAAGTGACTCCCTCCAAAATTTCTTCAAGTGAAGGGGGTTGGAAAAGGATCGATGACACAAACTACATTCAGCTCCCTATAATCCACACAGATCCTAATCCACCCATCCTTCTTGATGCTTGATTACCATTGGACTTATCCACTCGACTCTTCAACATAGCTTCAATGATCCAGATGCTATCATTTTGTCTATCTCTTCCTTTACCTTCACGCGTAGGTTAGGATTCATTTGGTATGGTCTCTTCTAGACCGGACTAGGGTGCACCTTCCTTCAACTTAATTTTCATTTCCCCAAGGAATGGTGAATGCCTTTGAGTTCATGATACCCACGTGGGAATAAATCCTCAAATTCATGTAAAAGATCAATGATCTTAGAGACTTCCTTCTCCGACCAATAATCTCCAATGATAGCTTCCTTGGGTTCCACCTCCGACCCAATATTAACCTTTTTTGTCTTTAAAGGCTCATGATAGGTGTGTTCTTTCATCAACACTATCCATCACTTCTTGCGTGAGCCTAGAGAATGGTTAACCTCCAAATTTTCCATCTCTTCACCATCTATGACATAGACCATCTTGCATTTTTTTTTTTCTCTGTGCACATGCACTCAAACTGTATCTCTTCTGTGTCTTCTTCCTCAAAGCGTGCCTCCAGGCCAAGGTTCACCTAGCAACTCCAGTAGCCTATCTTCTGCCATGGCACTATCCCCCATCGTAAGGTACTTGATCTCCTATAATGCCTTATCCACCGATGGTTTGGTGCTTGATACTCAAATGCTTGGATGAGATCAGCCACTAGTTCTTGCCAATTCCCTATTTGGTGGTGTGTCTCAGAGTGGATGTACCATGCATGTGCGCGTGTAACCCTGTAGTGTAGAATATAGTTTGTGTACCCTAGAGGGATGGTGGAAAAGCTTCCATGCCTCCTCTCCTAGACCCTCTCACATGCTTGGATGTGGAAAGAGGTGGGCTCCTTACCATGGTAGTCCTTGATGGTGGTGGGCATGTTGCTTCTAGAGAAATGAACAGAGAAGGAAATTCTCACTTCGTGCCATTCCAAGAGATTATCCCGATGTGTTTCCCACCAGCATGCATAATAGTTCCTAGTAGGACGTAACTTAACATCCCCCTTCTTTCATTTTCCTCCTTCCATTGAGCTTCCATCTTCTACAAAAAGACCTCAGGGGAGGCTCCTCCTGAGTACTTAGGTAGCTCCTTTCCTCCTAGGCACTGGACTATGCATGCCTTTGTCACCTTTGTCACCGATCCTCTTAAATGTCATCTCGATCAACTCATAGGTTCCATGCACCCAATTATCACATGCTAGACTAGTGGTGTCACTTACCGACTGAGCATCCTCAAACTGGATAATTCCATCGGTAGGATGGATTATCTCTAGATCCCTGATTGAGTGCACATATATTCTATCCAGGACCTCTTCTCCCAAAGGTTCAAGTATAGGGTGTTGACTTCCCATCAGCCAGGGGTATGATGACCCATTCCTCCTCATTTTCAAAGCTTATGTACCCCTTGTTGAACCGAAGATCCACATTGTTCTTATAACACCATGGGCACCCAAGTAGTGTTGGGAAATTGTCTAGCCTCGGTGAGTGCCAAGACTTCAAAGTCCCCAGTAAACTTATCTCCCTGAATGGTGATAGTTGCATCCTTTAAGACACCGATGGGCATTGCCTTCATTTTTTTTTCCATATACAACACATTCAAAGATGGCTATAATGCAGGCCTTCCCATGATGCCATGCATCCAAATGTGAGAACATTGACCTCCTGCCTATGTCAATGAGGATATTACTAAGGAGCCATCCATCCATGACCACATTTAACGTGATCTCCTATCATAGTCAAGGTTGTGAGGGGGAAGGTTTGCATGCAAGACCTACCTCTGCGCTCTTCTCTCGGTGTGTGGTACCTTCTCTCTCAACCATGCTCCTAGCAAGGGAATAATATTCTCTTGCCTTAGCATTTTACATACTTCCTTGACCTCATCCAGGTCATCTTGGTGCCTCGACCTTCCTTCTTTGCTCCTCCCTCCTGGACTGCTCCTTTAGACACTGGATTTCTCCTTGTAAACTCGAATGACATCCATGGTATCTTGATATACCTCCTTTTGATGTGCAGGGTCTGGGTACTTCCCATGTACCACTTCTTCCCTTGAAACTAGGTTCTTCTGCCTTGGTATTTCCTTTTGCGCGTGGCCTCTGCTCTTTTTGTTACCATAACAGATTCCAAACCCACATCACGTGTCACCCATGGCATCCATTGTGTGTCCATCTTCTTAATGCTTACCATGCAGTAGTGCCCTTGTCTTTCGGTGTTGTTGATTCATGTGCTCAAACAACTCAGGGCACTCCTCATACTTGTGTTTCTTCCCACACCATGAGCACTGCAACAAGTCTAGGCACTCTCATTTGTAATGCTCTGTAGACCCACAATTAAAATAGGTTCCACATGGGAACTCACTTCTTCCTCCTCCGTGGTTACCATGACCATGGAATCCTCCGTGAAATCCCCTTCCACACATGTGCCTCCATCTGCTGTGCTCCTCATAATGGTGATCATCACCTTTAGAACTACTGGCAATGTTGGTCTGGTGCACCCCATGATCAATGGCCTCATGGATCTAGTCAATAAGCCTACAATCCTTAGTATCATGGGTTGTAGAGGTGTAGATCTTATAGTAGCAAGACACATTCTTCCAAATTACATGTTGTAACAAGGGACATCTACTTGCATCATGGTCCCCATGAAAATTTCATAGTCTACTATTATGGCGCATGTACCATCCTCGGGGAAACTATCCTTGACATGCCCCTCCACTTCACAATCTATACACCATGTACCACTATGAGTCTCATGGGATGAGTTTGTAGACAACTTCTCTAGCTGCTTAGCCATAGTAGTAATTTGAGCCTCAGGAATGGGCTAACACCAGTATCAACACTTCCAATAGCCTCGGTGCATGAGAGAAGCTTCTAACGCCTCATGCATGGGTCTGTGAAAGTTTTATGAGATAAAGCTCTTCTAAATGGAGTTATCAACCCCCAACAAACCATTGAGCATGTTGTGAAGGGTGAATGTCATATGACAATTTTGATAGGAGGGTCTTGAACCATGCATCATACTCCCACACTCTCTGCCATTCCCTGTTGAATCTCCTTTAGGGTGTTGATGCTCTTTTGTTCAAACTCAAGGATGTGGAATTCTACCAAGGCATTCTTTAAAGTAGTATAATCCACCACCATTTGATGAGGGTCATATTTCCTATACTAGCTATATGTGTGCCCTGCAATGTCATTGCAAACTGACTAGCCTTCCACTCTGGGGTTGTGATCCCCTTTGCATGCCATAGTAAGTTCACACTTGTGAACATGTTCTGCAACATCTTCAATACCTCTGTAATCTGGAAAATGTAAAGACATCTCAAAGAAGACTTGAGGGGGTGGCTGGGGCCCTTCCTCCTGAGCTAGAGCCTTGGTTCCCTCTGTGTTTCTCCTCCACCGGATCCACAGATCCACCAGTCCTTGTGCCTCCTGAGCCACTAGATCCTCTAGATCCACCAAGTCCTGTTCCTCCTGACCCACTAGATCCACTAGATCACTGTTCCTCCATTCCCAGTCCTGATTCCAGTCCACTAGTCCACCAAGTCTGTAGTGGTCATGCCAAGGGTCCCCAAGGTTCCACTGAACTACATGCATGCTGATGGTCTGTGATAATGCCCCACTACCACTAGTGTACCCCACACTCCTAGACATGAGACCAAAGGCTTGTGTACTTGCTCCTTGTCAAAAATTCCTCTCGAATACTGGAATATGCATAGCCATAGAAGTGGGAAATGAAAAATTATATCTCCTGGGTGAGATCTATCACTTCCATTGATACCAACTAGGTCAACGATACTCCTTCCTTGATCTGGAAAACCAAGTGCCAGGGTTTGGTCACTAGGTGGGTTTAGATACGTGCCAATGACTCTTCTCTCTCCATGTGATGAACTCTCATCAGAATCCAAAGGGGTCTCTCTTACGCTTTCCAAGATGGGGTAGCATAAGACTGCTTAGGTTCCACATCCTCCGCGTGAACCTCAACTCCTTCCCACAACATCTGCCTCCATAGATCCATCACACTTGCAACCTCACGTTGTCTAGCAATCTCCCTTTCACGTGCTTCACTATACTTGAGCCACCTCTCCTCCCTTTCTTTCTCCATCGTAATATCTACCATCTTCCTCCACCCTAGCTCTCCCAATGCTCAGAATGGTTTAGCTGGCCATTGGAAATGCCTCTAAACTCATGGTCATGATCAAGATCTTCATTTCCAAAGGAATAACATGTAGAAATGATCCTCTGGGCTCCCTCAAGAACTCAAACTCAGCAACTTCTAGACAAGAATACGTGGAAATAGTGTATTCCAGAGTGTAGCTAGCCAACACTCCCTTCCACCAATGATCCACAACATGAGTCCACGTCAGATCTACATCTTGCAACCTCTGGTATTCCTCTTGGGTCCACATGTGTGATCTATAATACCAGCTTGATCTAGATGCATATGTTGAGAGCCATTCATATAGTTCAACTGGGAAGCAAAAAAAAAGTTTCATACAAATCATGGTAGAGGTTCTCTTCTACCCATCTACGTGCATCAAACTCAGATCCAGTGTTGAATCTCTGAGAAAATTCATCCTCCATGCTCTTGAACCATGATTCAACACTTTCCAAAGTTAAATGCTCTATCATCACTCATTACATAGATCATGATGTATGCCATGTCCCACTACAACTTTGAAAAGAGGTCCCAACAATGGAACCAAGATGTAGTCATTTTTACACCCATCAAAGAACAAGGAAACCCCATGTGCATCATGGCCTATCACCCAAGTGGGCACTGGGTGCTCACCGAGGCACGCATGGGTGCCGAGTCTCTCCTTTATGTGAGTTTAGTGGGAAACATCATCTATGATCTGAGTTTAAGAGATTTGAGAGGAAATAAGACATACAAGCACCATAGAGCTCAGAATGGCTTCTAGATCCTTGCAGTCATTCCAGATAGAAAAGTGCTTAATAGATTATAGAACTTACACCAAAATAGAAAGGAAGTTGTACAAGCATTCATACTTAGTTCATAAACATAAATGAAAAAGAGCTATGAAGAAGGATGTATGCATCAGAACCATTAATGTTCATATTCACATAAACTGGTAACCTCATTACATTCATTAGGCCCATTATAGAATGTCATGAAAAGCCATCTGCAGTCATGCATTATAACTAGATTCATATAGCTAGGCTCTCAAAAGAAAATTTATAACCCCAAACCCTTGATACATCCTTTCCTATGCTTATTTACCCAAGCTAACAGAGTCCTTGTAGTATTTTTATAGAGCTCCGCCCTCTATCCATTTTCTTCCTTTTTTTTCCTTTCTTTCTCTCTTTTTACTTCTTTAGCTATAGTGCTATATATATAGCCTTCCTGAACTGCCAACTCATTCTTCTACGGCCTCAGATCTATGCCAAGTGTCTGAATGTGGTCCTCCATGGGTGCATGCTCCTCCAGGCCTGAGCTCACCACTCCTTGCCATGATGTCCTTCTAGAAGCTTCTATCACAGAGTATATTCCTTCTAGGCCACCCTATCGCCAGGCTGGCACCTTATCCACTCGGGTCACGTTTTTCTCGTGTCCTGCCCGATAGGTCAAAAATGGCTAAGTCCTAGATTCTGCTCTATGGGTGCGCATCCGGGTTCTACCAAAACCCTACTTGAACCCTTCCCTGTGTGCCTTATCTTGCACACTTTTTTCAACCTTACGCCTATGCACCCTTTTTGGACTTAGTTGATATAATAAACTTCCCTAGGATTTACAAAGATCAACATATCATGCAAGGATAACAAGAAGAGTTTATTAGTTTAAAAACACGCCATTCTAGCTTAACCATGTCAAAAAGGTTTAAACCTGTGTTTACTTTACAAAGAGGGAGTGGCAAATGAAATTTTCTCACTGCACTCCACTAAAGGTAAAATATTATGTTGGGTAAACTAGAAAATCCTAAGCCCCCAGGTTGCAATCGTGTCTCACTAATCAGTCAAATTGATGGAAAAATAAGTATATTAAATATCCTATGCATGAGATGGAAACACCAACTGGAAATCACCAGCTCAACTTTAGCACATGCCCAAATACGCCTTTGTCTACTATAGATGATAGTTACATACCGTAAGTGAAAGAAATAAACACCAATATCTATAATCAATTTATTACCATATCCATATATCAATATTTTTGGTAGATAAAAGAAAACCCATAACACCCAAAATAGATTTGTATAAAAATATTACATTTGCAAATAAACCCATTATTATCTAGTTCAACCTCCTTGACATAATACAAAAAAAATTATTCATTTAAATTCATAATATGTAAACATGATTTGATCAGTATATAAGATAAAAATATTAGATACCTAGGTTCTATGGTCATACAATTTACCATTTCTTTTCACGAAAATTAGAGTATAACAAACAACTTCCAAATATCACATACCCACTTTTTCCTATCTCAAATGAAATTACAAATATGTATTCACTCCACCATCGATAAAATAAAAAGATAAATGGGATAAGGTACATTTCTTTCCGAGAATTTTATTCCTACATCCTTCAATATCTATCTCTAGCAAGTGTTTACAAGAGAGATTCTAAGGACTCAAAACTATCCACCTCGAACCAGCCAAACAATTCAACCCTCCTTCAAAGCCATATAATGACGTCCCCCATCTTATAAATTTTCCCACATAAATGAACTTCCTCTTCTAAAAATAGCTACATGAACTCATAGCTCAATTGTCATGCACTACTACCTGAAGTGGAGCTTTTCCCCCAAATTTCAACAATAAAACAAAATGGAGTAGTTGCATGTGGTTTGCTTCCTTAGGGAGCTTTACGGATTTCCGTAAATTTTAAATGCGTAGTTAAAGGTGTTCAATGTTGGAGTACCATGCCAATGGTCCATTCAACTACCACCACCCTCCAGCCTTCTCCTCCAAAATTGGCGAGCTTCCTATAGTTTAAATCCTCATTTACCCTTTTCCATGAAATTAACCAAATATCATTCTCTTATTTTCTTTCTATAACATAGGTTGAATAACCACCTTTGGAGTGATTAAATTATAATATAGTATAATACCAATGTTATAAAACATGCATGGCCTTAAAATTATTATTTAAATGCCCCATAATTCCCGAAGTCCATGGATTACAATACATAATTTTACATATGTTGGCAAGTCTCTTAAGGTCTATGACCCCTTTAAGTTATCAATGATCTTATACATAGTGGGTTTGGTTCTACCATTTTACAGTCATTTAATCACTATTCAACAATCTCCGGCACCCCAATAGGATTGCTTATAAATCACACAATCAGTTTTCAATAATTCATAGGTCCCAAAATTAACATCTCGACCTGAATTTACAAGCCCAAGTCAACTAATCTATAAGGGATTAATCATTAATATGGGTTAATTGAATCTCTCCACTTGACTCTAATGTTTAAAACACATTACATCTAAGGTCACAATGATACATTATCTCAAAAATATGTATATTAGTTTTTGAAATATATAGACTAGGCCTAATGTGATATCATGACCCAAGATTAATTTACAGTTTTTATATCAAGAAGCAAATACTTTTTACCCTTAATTCATTCGTAATACATCGCGAGACTTGTTGACTTAGTGCTTACAAGCTTAAGCCTAATAATAATACTGTTCTAAGGCATTAATTATCAACAACACCCTTAGTTTAGATAATCACCAGATCAACACCAGTTCTTAATAACCATATCATTTCCTTTATCTTGTTTCCTATACCTATATTGAAAACAATTTTTTTCTCTTCCGCTTGATGTCATGATCAGTTGAAGACGACAATCTTGTTAAATTATTGACTATACTTGCGGGGTATTACATTCTTCCCCCTTAATGAATCATCATCCCAATGATTTATTATTGCTACTCAGTTAAATCAATCAAGTACAAAATTATATACTTCTATTTGAGAAAAATCGTCATTATTTTCATTGAAACTAGTAATTCCATGTCTCATAAGCTCACATTTACTGGTTTTCATAGTTGGTAAATCAGCAATCAATCACACAATCGAAACATGTCATAGTCCCGATCTTTACAACCAATTATTCCATGCAGTACTATGTAATATATACAAAATATATTCTCGAAATTCTGGTTTGAAGCATCAGGGTACCACTATTTTGATCCCGACAAGCATTTACTCAAGATAAACATAAGTAATCAATCAAACATAACTGTTCACAATCAGCTCAAGTGGTGCTAGAATAATAATGTTACAGTCATATAAGCCCATACTTAAATAACTATAATCTTATTATTCTAGTTCCTTTAAGTTTGAATATCACAAATTCATTAACAGTTATAATATATTAGTCCATCGATACCTTAATAGATCAGAATATCAATCTATATATCCTTGAGTTATATACACAGACAACTTATATGAAATTAGTTAAGATAATTAATTCTTAAATTGTTATACAAAGTCATGTATAATATTAATACAACATGGTATAGTGAGTTACCTCCCATTACAATTCTATCATAATAAGACTAATCATTCAAGTAAGGTCATACATTCGATACTTGATCATAATAATATGAGTATATACCTCTTTAGTTTCCATAACAGGTATGGACTAAGCATCTTTTTTTAATATAAGTTATACTTCACTGTATCATCAGACAAAGATACATACTATAATTAACCATTCATCTCATAACGTAAGTTATGAGTTCATCAATGTAATCAAGTAACAATAGTATAAATGACAAAGTGCCTACACAATAATCACATTGTTAAAAGGATCAGCAGAACCTTATGAAACATTCTAGAATGTGGCACCCCAATTCAATGATTCCTAGATTTAAAGTTCAAAGACCTGAGACTTGAGTTAAGTAGACTTTACTTTCGCAATCCTGTAACTCCTGCTAGCTTTAAATTACCATTCTTTTACAACTAGGCTAGTTGTATTTACCATCTTAGGCACATAATATTGATAAAAATATTAAATTTAAGGACACCTTTGACTTTAAAACCTTGAAGGTTAGTTTACATATTCCCTTGGAATCATGAATATCAAGTTACATACCTAAAATTCTTCGTTACACTTTTCAACCTCTAGATTCTTACTAGGTTTGAAATTTTACCAACCTGACAATGTTGTCTCAACCCGTGAAATAATTTTATGAGAATGATATTTGGTTAATTTCATGTAAACATCCTTTACTTCTACTAAATTCCAATTTTAGATCCATAGAAATCTTATTTGGTCACAACCAATCAAGGTTGCACCATTCATAACACATAAGAATCCTACATAGATTTTTTACCTGTAAGGATATCATAAGGATGCATTTTCCTGAATCTATCTTCAAATCACTTTACCATTGCATCTTGTTATAAAAACAATCTCATGCAACTATACTATAGTCTAGAAATATGCAAATCAACCTTATCGAAATATTTCCTTCTTTTCTAAAATGAGTTCAATCAGTGACTAAATCATGATAACTGACACCAAGTTATGGTTCATGTAATTTTTCTTATTATTTTCCATTAAAATTTCTAAATTCCAACTTAGTTTCTAGTTAGTCACTTCACACAAAGAACTCAGCTACATTAATCTTGTATTTAATTAGCAACATGAAGTTCTATTTAACTTTCCTATCATTATGATAGGATGACTTGTTTCTTTTTCCATGAAACTATGACAAGCTTTACTACTAGGTTTTACTCTGAAAGATCACACTTTCTAAATTTTTCCCATCCTTTATCTCTTTTCTAAAAGTTAGAAATAAAGAAGAGCTAATGCTCTTACATGCTTTTAGTTATATAAGCTAGAATTTTATTGCAGATTTCATTCTGGCCTAATTGGCCTTTCAAGTCACTGTCATTGCAGTAGTTAGTCTTCCTCTATATACTGCCTTTATCCTATGCGGATTTCTTTTAATATTGGATTTATGCTCCAATTCTATCATAATACAGTTTGATCAATCGAGTAACACTCTACTGATCATCATCATTCAGCCTAAGTTGTTTTGCTTGGCTACTCATATTCACACTTACCAGTTGCTCCCTGCATCTATCTAGTATAGTGTGTCATGAAGGAATCTTAGAGTATTATCTAACTCTTTTACCCCCAAACCCAAAGCTTAGTTTGATATGGTTCATTATCCATGGTACATCCTTATTTCCTTTTATTTTATTCATAAAATTTTCTAAGCGTAAGGACTCATTAGGCCCAAGAGCTGCAACCTTCAGCTCTGATACCAAAATGTAACATCCACTTTTGTCACTTCACTTCAATTTTTTTTACTTTATGCAGCTGATTTAAATACCCATATATTTAAATCCAACATAAACCTTAATGCAATCCATTTCGATAACTATCATGAACCATGTGCAGCTATATGAGAGAATACTAAACTTACTCGTTCTCCCTCAATGATCTTTACGAGCCATACATAAAATGTATCCCTTTGGTTCTCCTTTAACAGGATATGATATATAAGTGATAACCCCTAAGTGTGTACCTGGGTTCCACCTATGAAATCCACAGGCATCTCACATCTTAGACAATGGTGAAATCTCGACAAAGTGTAATCAGCAGTTACACTACCTTACGTAAGGTTTCTAAGTCATGTATGCCATGCTCGGTTCCATGACGGCACACTCACCATTGGAATATTTTCATCTCACCTTAATCACTTGTTCATTTATATGGATTTGTAGTCAATGATGTTGTAAACAGCTACAAGTCTTGTACAAGGTACAAGTCCGGATTAACCTACATGAAGTTATACCTCGATGTCATCCTATGATTCCTATGGGAAATCAAGTGTCTTTGTAACGATTCACATCATTACTAGACTGATTCCCTTCCCATAGCCATCATATGTTGGCATCGGGGTACCAACCCGTGGGGTTCCATCTGCCCTTGTAACTTTAACAAGCTTGTACTTAAGCAATACCATGCCACATTTTAAGGTCTTAAAAAGGAAACTCAATATAGCTGTTAAGTGGTAGTATTCAAATAATGAAAAATGTCATTAAATGGATATGACCACGTAATAGTGGTAGTGAGTTGACCTGTCAAGAGTCCTAAAATGAAACATGGTATCTTAATAAATTAAACATGACAGATTGTTCTAGTTCCCATGTCTTCATCACTTAGTGAAGCATATCTAGAGTCATGTCCCATAGTATCACGATAGGTCAAATGTAGTTCGATAATACTCATTTCTACCTATATACTCCAGATATAAGATAGATCACTCTTTAGATCTAAATTCCCAATCTTGTTGTTATTAATGATTCAAATTCAACCGAATAAAATAATGCCTAACATTATCAAGGAGTAATAACCATTAATGTTGTTCTTACTCCTATAAGAAATCATGCAAGCTACATAACCACTCATCATTAGGGACATACGGAGTCATTCCCATTATCCTCCTTTCAATAACACTTATATTATTTATTAGAATAGTGTTATTCAGTTTACTTCAAGCATTCATATTAGCTTGGTCTAGGTTTATCCATATATGACTCTTATTCATTTTTAAGTTTCTTGTTTTAGTAGTATTCCCAATTCTCTTGAGGAATTATACAACAATGAATCAAGTATTATTTGCATGGTTACTATCACCTTGGTAGTATATTCATTTTACTTGGATCTTCATTAAATTTTCCTTGGAATCTAAAAATATATCCTATTCATTCCAACTATCAGATCATCGTTATCACTTATATGACTACACCATCATATCTTAATCATGGTTGATTTAAAATCACTATTTTAGGAGCATAGATACCAAACTTTCACCATGGATCTAATAATAAGTACTCAAGATGAGCACAATGTACATGTTCATCATTTGCATTAGGCATCATAATCAAGGTTTCATAGAAGTTTGGTATCCAGGAGTTTAGTCTACAATAAAGTTCCGCACCAACTTTATCCCATCTCCTATGGGTCCTTTTAGTATTTAAGTTTAACCTAATTAATAATGAATTATCTTCATTACATATTTTTAGTTGGAGTAAACTTCATCATTAACGTTCATCACCTCATATTTCGAATGATGGTAATTTGTCAAGAGTCCTAAAATGAAACATGGTATCTTAATAAATTAAACATGACAAAGTTGTTCTAGTTCCCATGTATTCATCACTTAGTGAAGCATATCTAGAGTCTTGTCCTATAATATCACGATAGGTCAAATGTAGTTCCGATAATACTCATTTCTACCTATCTATTCTAGATATAAGATAGATCACTCTTTAGATGTAAATTCCCAATCTTGTTGTTATTAATGATTCAAATTCAACCGAATAAAATAATGCGTCACATTATCAAGGAGTAATAACCATTAATGTTGTTCTTACTCCTATAAGCAATTATGCAAGCTACATAACCACTCATCATTAGGGACATACGGAGGCATTTCCATTATCCTCCTTTCAATAACACTTATACTATTTATTAGAATCGTGTTATTCAGTTTTACTTCAAAGCATTCATATTAGTCGAGGCCTAGGTTTATCCATATATGAATCTTATTCATTTTAAGTTTCTTGTTTCAGTATTATTCCCAATTCTCTTGAGGTATTCTACAACAATGAATCAAAGTAGTATTTGCATGGTTACTATCACCGTGGCAAGTATATTCATTTTCTTGGAACCTCATACAATTATCTTGGAATCCAAAAGTATACCCTATTCATTCTAGCTATTAGATTGTCGTTATCTCTTATATGACTACACCATCATATCTTTATCATGGTTGATTTAAACTCACTATTCTTAGGAGTATAGATACCAAACTTTCACCATGGATCTAACAATAAGTACTCAAGATGAGCACAATCTGCATGTTCATCATTTGCATTAGGCATCATAACCAAGGTTTCATATAAGTTTGGTGTTCAGGAGTTTAGTCTCCCATAAAGTTCTTCACCAACTTTATCCCATCTCCTATGGGTCCTTTTAGTATTTAAGTTTAACTTGATTAATAATGAATTATCTTCATTACATCTTGTTAGTTGGAGTAAACTTCATCATTAATGTTCATCACATCATATTTCGAATGATGGTAATCTGATAGATCTTATACTTCATTTCTCCACTTCATGGAATGACAGTTCGCTTAGGTGTCAAAGAACATCCATGTTCTATTCTTATTTATTATTTCATCTTGCAGTATTATGTTGAGCTTCCCATCATGTTACGAGAGTTGGGTTAGTTTTACATAGTAATTCAACTTAATTCCCTTAAAGGTTTAAGTGCTGCCCAAAAGGAACATCAATTAAGTTTAAAGACTTAACCCTTATATGTTGAACTTTATCTTATCATCCAGAAGTTTCATCATATTATTTTACCTCTAGTATGGTTACTCAAACTTTACTAGAAGAAACTCCCATAAATGTGTATACATATGCATATACATCAAGATTCATACCTAGATGATTTCTCATCTACCAAGTATTAGACCTTTAACTTGACTTGCGAGAAATCACAACCTCTTGCAACAATAATTTTAATTTCCCATAAGTTAATCGGTTTAGATTAAAAAGAATACTTCAACACTACTCCATAATGTATTCCATTAACCTATCAATTATATCACCGATTCATAACTTCCCATTTCAATCATTGAAATTACTAGGTTCATCTAGTCCATAAGGTATTTAATATATTACTGAATCAAAGAGTTATAACAGCCCTCCAATACGATCATCCAATGATTCAATTTTCATAAAATATCTCAATCATATAGCCATGTCTATACCAATATTACTACAACATAGTAGAAGTTGTTACAGAGATTGCAGAGAGGCATCAATAGTCTTTCAACGATTTGAAGCAAGTATCTATTGATCAAAATATGTAATCTTTACCATGTTACAATATATCATAAATGTACTCAGTAGATTTTCACAAGAAAACCTTACTCGATGACAACAAATAACTTCTTTAACATAAATAAGAATATCTCAATTCAACAATTTGACTGCAACTTTATCCTTTAAAAGTAAGCATATGGTTCAATTAGATAACCAAGGCATTTCTTTACTTTATGCTGTTATCTTCACTCACGTTCTGCATTGGTTAGGAAATGTTAGTTCGACCAAACTGAGCAAGAAAATTCCTTTATCCCATTTATCAATTTATGTCATTAATGGTTAGAACGAATACATACTGCGATAAGAATTTCATTACAAAAACTAAACGTGTATTACATCAAACATCATACTTTAGTAACTTTCTTTGCAAACATTAAGCATAGCTCTTTTTACCTTATTCAATATTCCTCAATGATGAGTCTCATCAGCACTTCACATAATTAAATTGAAGCAATTCCAGATAAATATATTAATGTCAAATAATGACTATCAACTAATCAATACCACATGTTATTGTAAATACAACTGAATCCCACAGAAGTTAAATAGAAGTATCAAACTCTTATAAATCATGGTATGAATCTATATCATCTCATTCATAACTAGAAGTTTCGCAACTATTGTTGTTGCTCTAGAAATTCAATGAGTATTAACCTTGGACACACACAAGGTAATCCATGCTACGCAAATGAAACCAACCAGTTTCAGCAATACTAAAGTATCCGTCAAATAAATCTGGTCTAAACGCTACATTCTTATTGCTTTAATTCCATGAAGTTTATATGTCACAACTTCCTAAAACAACATATCCTGTATTATCCATTAATATCCTAAGAAGGAATGAGACTTATACATCTCAAGTTATATATCGTAATAACTTATAGGAATTAGGGCAATATAGACTTTGTTTCACAACTATATAGACTTGTGTATTCCTTAATATAACACTACACCTCCCATTATATCCTACTACATTCCACTGTAATAAGAATCTGAAAATGCATCCATTCTTTGCACCTTGATTGTTTTTATGTATAGAATTTTAAACTAATATATTTTTTCATAATGCACTTTTTAAATGAAGTAATCAAAACTTAAGAGACATAACCAAGGAGCTAACCAATCAAGACTCCTTGGCTTTGGATAATACTTTTCAGTATTTCTTATAAACATGAAATAGTCAATCATTTTTCAATCATTATCCCTCAAGGCCTAAGCTCCAACCAAGATTTTCTCAAGTTTATAACTGGTTATAGAAATATATAACATCTAGAACGAATAGCTTCCTGAAGGAGGAAGAAATGGTTTTCCATACCTAGCATAAGATAAGTTAGGCTCAGTCCTTCAAAACCTAATCCCCAAATTCATTTGCTATTCTCCAATATCAATTCAAACTGGTTTAGTCAACCACTTAAGAAGATAGAAAATAATTAAATTCCTTAAAATCAGATTGAGCTGAAGGCTCGACATAATCAACATTATTTTACAACAACTAAAGGTATTTTCATATCCTAAGAAAAGGAACATTCATGTTGAGCTTACAACCTACAAGAGACTGAATGGAGACAAATTAAGATACATTCTACAACTCAGCCGTTGTTACTTCCCATTTACTATGAAACCAAGAGTAATCGTGACTACTTCCCAATAAACTTCCCTCGGAGTTACAAAGATCAACATATCAGGAAAGGATAACAAGAAGTGTTATTAGTTTATAAACACACCATTCTAACTGAGCCATGTCAGAAAGGTTTATACCCAGGTTTACTTTACGAAGAGGGAGTGACAAATAAAATTTTCTCACAGACCCACTAAAGGTAAAAGATTACATTGGGTAAACTAGAAAATCCTAAGCCCAAAGTGGCAATCATGTCTCGTTAATCGGTCAAATCGATGGAAAAAGAAGTATATCACCAACTAGAAATCACCAGCTCAACCTTAGCACATGCCCAAATACACCTTTGTTTACTACTGGAGAAGATACATATAGACTAGAAGTGAAAGAAATAAACACCAATATCTAGAATTAGTTTATTACCAGATCCATATATCAAGATTTTTGGTTAGATAAAATAAAACCCATAACACCCAAAATAGATTTGTATAAAAATATTACATTTGCACATAAACCCATTATTATCTAGTTCAACCCGCTTTCGACATATTGCAAATAAAACTATTCATTTAAATTCATAATAGGTAAACACGATTTGAGAAAAATATAAAATGATAAAAATATTAGATACCCAAGTTCTACAGTCATATAATTTACCATTCTTTTTGCATAAAAATAGAGTATAAAAACAACAACCTCCAACTATCAGTGTACCCACTTTTTCTTCCCTAAAAAAAAATTACAAATATGTATTCACTCTAACATCTGATGAAATAAAAAGATAAAGGGGATAAGGGACATTTCTTTCTTGAGAATTTGATTCCTAAATCCTTCAAGATCTATCTCCAGCAAGTGTTACAACAACAAAGAGTCTAAGGACTCAAAACTATCCACCTTGAACTAGCCAAACAATTCAACACTCCTTCAAAGCCATATAATGACGTCTCCCATCTTATAATTTGTCCCACATAAATGAACTTCCTCTGTTTCACTCGAATGTTTTAGTTCCTAGAATAGAGGTGCTTTATCCTTTCATTCTCTTGAAAGCAGAGATAAGGGTTAGGGCTAGGAGGAATACTGTTGAATGTTGAGGGGGGCATGCGTACCGTAGAGAGAGATCAGATCGATTGCGAAGAACTCCTTTTTGTCTAGGAAGGACTACCTGCAAATAAGAATACAAGACCACCAGATTCTAGTTAGACAATAAATGAGGGAACTGCCTTAGGCCCAGGAAATATTGGACTTCCTTTCGAAGGTGGTCAGTTCCCCTGCTAATACGAATTAACACAAATTCTAACAAAGAAGTTATTGCAAAATTACAATTTAATTACCTCGTTAAAACAATGGAGGAAAGGCTGGTTTTGGTTTTGAATCACAGTGACCGATGCCGGTCACTATCACTTGCATCTTGGTTGTTGATAACCGATATTAGTAGAGGCGGTGATTTAGGGGCTTTTAAACGTGAGGTTGGCTATAAGGTGGCTATGGTGTTTATTAGGTTGGTAAATGATTAGGGATAGGTAATGGGGTGATGGAGAAGACTCAGAGAATATGGGGGTTGTTCTTGGGGCAATGTAAGGGTAGAGGAATGACAGAGTTAGATGTAGGGTGTTACCGGGTAGTGGATCTGGGAGTAGACTTATAATTACTGTGATTTAGAAGTCCAAGAAATGTTATTAAAAGAACGTACAAGACACTACTTACTAGTTCCTGATGAAGATACAGGTCCAAAGACTGTGATGACGAAGGTAGGGCTTAGGTAGGATGATCTGACAAATCAAAGATGAGCTATCTTCTCTCCCAATGCTTGGATGAGTGTCACTGGGCTCTGGTTACTCGATTGCGAGTCTTGGGCTTGATATCCTTCTCTGTAAACTCTTCTCTTTCCTTCACTTGTCTCTGCTCTGCCAAGTGAATTCCCGATCTTTCCAATGAATTCCGATCCTTTGTTTTTGGTTGGGGGAGGTCATTTATAGGGAACCGATGGTGGTTACGTAACCGACGGTGGTCGAGTAGGAACCGATGTCGGTTAAGTCAAAGTGGGCTATTTTTAGTAAAATAGCCAACTTTCCCTCCTTTTCTCCCAAGGGATTAGTTGTGGGCTTGGTCAAGTCATTATTAGGTTGGTTTTGGTGCGGGTAAGGAGTAATTAGTCATGGGTGTGGATGTAGACCAAGTTATAGGTCTTAATTAGGTTAATTTAGGGTTAGGGCTAGGTCATGGTGAGGTGGCGAAATGAGGTGGTAGGTTTGGAGATGTGGATTTATTAATTATAAGGTAATTAATAAATAATTGTGTAAGGTTTAGGTGGTGAGGTTAGGTTGCAAAATGAGATGCAGGGCATAGTGTGTCGTAAGACATAAATTTGGTGTCTACATTAGCCCCTTATTGTCGTGTAGCTTGTCTTGTAAAGCTGCACTGACAATAATAAGAAGTGGTTACTCCCGTTAAGGGTATAGGTAATCCCCCTCAAATCTATCACAGATTGAGGCAACGTGAAATCAGGGATAGGGTTGATAAAGGGTGAATGGTGTGGAGATGATGGTAAGATGGTTGGGTAAGTTCAAGGAAGCAGACACACGTTGAAATGTAGTAGTGCGACCAAGGTACATGATTTGAGAGCAAACAAGCAATTCATAGAAAAGGTCAATAGTTTATCCAAACAAGGGTGATATAATCATGGTATCAAGGCATAGGAAGTAGCTCTGGGGATATAACGGGTAAGGTACGGGAACATTTAGGCATGTCCGAAAGCATGCGAAAATGGTTGGTTTGGTTGAGATAAACATCACGGTCTCTCGATCTAGGCAAAGTTGGTTGTTGATCAAGTCAAGTACCCTAATCATGCTAAAACACGAACAGGTGAGCTCGATTGAACAAAAAGCTACATGATGGGTGGATAAAATTGTAATTTACGGGTTTTGGGTGAGGTATTTAATTGGTGCGGCCTTGGGTCGGGCCAAGTGATTAGTGAGGGCCGTGGGTCGGGCCTGATTGGTTGGTTGCGGCCTTGGGTCAGGCTGTTTGGTTGGGTGTGGCCTTGGGTTGGGCCTGATTGGTTGGTTGCGGCCTTGGGTCAGGCCAAATGGTTGGTTGCGGCCGTGGGTCGGGCCTGATTGGTTAGTTGTGGCCTTAGGTCGAGCCAAATTGGTTGGGTGTGGCCTTGGGTCGGGCCTGATTGGTTGGTTACGGCCTTGGGTCAGGCCAAATGGTTGGTTGCGGCCGTGGGTCGGGCCTGATTGGTTGGTTGCGGCCTTGGGTCGGGCCAAATTGGTTGGTGGCAGTCTTGGGGTAGGCCAATTGAAGTCAAAATAAGGCTAGTCAGCAAAGCCAGGGGTAGGTGATGGGGAAAAAAGTGGAGAGTGGTGGATAAGGGTGAAGTTAGGTGAAGGAAGTGGGTAACCGATATCGGTTATGTGTGACCGATATCGGTTAGAAGACCGATACCGGTATTCTAGGGTGCGAAATAACCGGTATCGGTTATAGGTCAAAACCTATAAAAAGAAAAATACGGCCTGTCATTGTCACTTTGTGAATTTGAGTGCCCAAATTGAGTTGTCTGAGGTGTGAAGTGGTTTTGTTGAGTTGGTGGGCTGAGGTGGCATTATTTGAGTGGAGGAGTGAGTGATTGGTAGACCCCAGTGATCAGGAGGTAGAATTTGATTGGTGGATAACCCAGCTGAGGAGATTTGGAGCCATGGCACAGCCAGGAGGAGCAGGAGGTGCTGGACCAGCTGGACCACCGCCACCTATCCCACCACGACGACGTGTAGTCGTACCGGTAGGCTCTGAACTCTTGCTTATGTGAATTGAATGAGTTTAACTTAGATTTGGGTTTTGGGTAGGAATCCAAAATTTAATAAAATAATTAATGAATGGATGTAATTTGCAAAATGGAGTGGGTAGGTAGGCTAGTTAGGTCAAGGCGGCAGGGTGGGTAGGTTTTTAGGGTTTTTGGTGGGTAAATAGGGAGAAATAGGTGAAAAAATATTTTGCGGGCCATTTTGGGTTCGGCCCGGATTCGGACAGTGACCGATGTCGGTCACTAAGCGACGAAATCGGTCACAAATTGTTTGGAATAATTTGTTTTCGAAAAGACGGCGTCGATTTTTATTTTTTTTTTTTTTTGTTGTTGTTGTTGTTGTTGTTGGTTGGTTTTTGTGTTTGGGGGTGAAGGGGGAGGGGGTAGAGTTGATAGGAAAGGTGATCGGGGTGGGGGGAAATGGTGTGGTTGTGTGGTTGGTTTGGGTAGGATAGAGTAGGTGTTGGGTATGAAGTAGGAGGTGTTAAATTGGCGGGGGTATAGGTAGATGGCTAGAGTATATCGGGGTGGTTGGTTGGTTGGTTGGTGGTAAAGGGGATGTGTAGGGTAAGTGTAGATGTGTGTTATAGAGTCGGGTTGTGGTTGGGTGGGTAAGTGGGTTAAGGTAGTTGTTTTTGTAAAGGGTAGGCCTAATGAAGTGGGTTGTTTTTGCAGGCACGCCAGCAGCTTACGATGCGGGATCGGATGCCCCCGCTATTGAGACGGATGCGGCCACATGTGTCCACAGTGCATTGGGCCATTATGCGAGAGGTGGGACTCGGCGGAGTCAGTGGTATAGGGCTGTGGATAGGGACCACAGCCTGATGGTTGCCCTCATCGAGAGATGGGATCCAGCAAACAACGTCTTCCATCTCCCTACTAGAGAGATGACGATTACCCTAGAGGATGTGTATCACATCCTGAGACTGCCAATCATAGGGGAGGTAGTGTTCCAGGTAGATGCGGAGATGGCGATGGATAGCATTCTGCATGTATTTGGGGATGCAGCTGCATTATTGACCTATCACAGCGTGAGCATTGCCTATGGCGATATGTATCGCGCACACCGACAGGAGACACGGCTTGTCGTGTTGATGATGATAGGCATCACATGCTTCACCCTCTCGGACTCAGAGGGAGGCCGCTTCCCACGGGATTTGATGGGGGTGTTGCACGAGATGGTAGAGGAGCATACATGTTATGCTGGGCACCAGTGTATCTAGTGCAGCTATACAGAGAGCTATGGGGTTATCGCCGGATGAGGTGATTTGGTATTTTCTCTACATTTTTGTTACATTGTTGGGCATATGAGCACATCATTTGTATATGACCAGTAGGGCTGCCCCAGCAGCCAGGGCCACAGATTGTCTATAGATATGGATTTCAGAGGTGGTTGGGAGTCGTGGGCCAGCCACGAGTGGTGCTCGTAGGACGGGATGTGGCCTACTACCGTCATCTGTTAGAGGGCTTGACCGCACTGGACATTGTATGGAGGCCCTACAGAGGCCATTAGCCCCGAGGAGGAGCCCGACCACAGATGCGTTGGATCCAATATAGTTTCTGGATAGCTGGACGGAGGCCCAGAGAGCATGAGCGGATACCCCTAGAGAGGGTACGACGGTAGTTGGGCCTACGATAGGATGAGCCACCTCCCTTCCCACAGTATCGGAGGGATGATGTAGAGGCCCCACTGCCTGCACCGCAGCCCGTTGACCTAGATTGGGTAGCAGAGAGGCGGCGGATGATACAGTGGATGATGCTGGAGTGACAGGGCCTTTTTGGTTTGGTGGGTAGGGGAGAGAGCAGCTAGGAGAGCACCCCCGCATAGCTAGATTTAGCAAGGTTGTTATAGCGAGAGAGGACCGAGCTCTTAGGGAAGTGCGGTTATTACGAGGGCGGCACAACTGCTGCGCGAGGCACATTTGGGGTGCTACTAGGGTAGTTAGCCCGAGCATTGGCTCGAGCACAAACATAGGCACCAGATACGGCCACGAGCTCCAGCCACGAGCACGAGCACGCAGAGCACGAGCACGGAGGTGTACCGGGCAGATAGGGGCCACTACTATTAGGAGTCGGGGGACCAGCCCCAGCAGCCATGGTGGCACGGGCCCGCTATATGGAGGTGAGAGCGGAGGCCGGTATTATCAGGACATCCTTGATGGTACCGGGGCTGACTATCAGCCATATGCGGCGCACAGATCCGAGACATCCGTAGCGAGAGATCCCTGTGGGGCGAAAGCCCACTGGCTAGTGGGTCATTACGGGGAGGAGGAGGCAAGAGCCAGCGTAGGGACCAGTAGGGAGAGGGGCTGAGGGTGGTGGGGAGAGCTGAGACATCCCTGGAGCGGAGATGGGTTTTGGATATTGGATATAGACACCGGTCTGCGAACCGGTCATGTATATAGAGGCCTGCGTGCCCACATATGATTTATTTATTCATTCTTGTTGTATATACCGGCCTGCGAGCCGAGTACAGGTTGTATAGTTGATACCGGCCTGCGAGCCGAGTATATTTTGACTTGAGAGAGACCATTTGTGAGCGAGTCGAGATTTTAACAAAGTGATAACAACTTGTGTGCGCTTTGTATTATTTTGAGCTCATAGAGGCCCCCATGCAGGGGAAGTTGTATATTGAAACATTGATATATATATAGATAATGATTTTGATCCACATGGTGTGTAAAAAATATTTTATGTGTTTTGTCGATGGTTTTTGAAATTGAATGTATATAGATGATGAGTTTGATCCACATGGTGTGTATGCTGATGGGTTTGATGTAGATATTAAAATGTCGTATGTATTTTGTCGATGGTTGTTTTAATGTAGATAGATGATGTTGATGAAATTGTGATGATATATATATATGTGTTGATGTGATTCTGATGACAAATAGTGATAATGGTGTCGTTATGCAGGAAAAAGAGGCGGCGCCACAAAAATTTGTAAAAAATAAAGAAAAGGCCCAGGTTTAAGAAAAAGGAGACATGTGACCGATATCGGTTAGCTAACCGACGTTGGTATATCAAGGACCGATATCGGTTAGGTAACCGATACCGGTTATGCCAAAATGAGATTTTCTAAAAATAGAAAAGCTTGGGCGGTAACTTAAGTTCTTATTTTTAGAGTCATGCAACAAGTTAAATACGCAAATGCGAATTGTTTGATGACTGATACAGGTAATTGCATGAGAGAATTGAGTGATAAGGAGGAAAGAGATAGGTAAAGTGAGTGTGGGCTGAGATTAAGAAGGTAGAAAGGTAAGTTATATTTGAAGAGGGTGGTGAACATGGATGAACGAGGAGAAGCATCCAACAGGTAGAGACAAGAGGGAAGATAGGTTCCACCCCAAGCTGCTTGCCTCCCAAGAGGTAAAATGTTTGGTTGTAATTTAATTCAGCATGTTTTATAAATAGGATGAGAGAAGGTAAGTGGATAGAGATGAGAAAGAAAAGGTGATAAGCAAGGGTTTGGGATGGGGTGAGTGTTATAGGGTATGTAAGTAGGGGTTTCACATATGTTTATAGGTACGAGAGAGGAGTAAACAAGCAAATAATTATCGTAGGTGGTGGCTTTAAAAAGCGAAATTTTGTATAGGATTAACGAGTGGACCGATATCATTTAGAGATAAGCGATATCGGTTAGAAAACGAGTATCGGTTATCTTTAACCGATACCGATTCTTGTATGAAATTCTAGAATGTGAGAAAAAACACGTGGGGATTTGATTTATTGAATGGTTATGTGTTGTTTTGATGTATGCGGCAGAGAGGCGGGGTTGAGGATGAATGATAGTGTGCCGGCTTTATTATCACGAATCCAGCGGATGTAACACTATTTGAATGGGCATTGATAAACTGTGTGGGGTTAAGTGGAATCGCTATTATTCACGAATCACACGCAATCATGCTATGTTGCGAGGCATTGATTGAGAGATGGAATCCGAGAAAAGAATACCTTCTATCTGCCAATAGGGGAGATCAAAATGACGTTGGAATATGTGTTTAGGATCTTGAGGCTCCCAATTACGGGAAGACCAATGTATCAGCGGGGCGAAAAGTGCGGCGCGGGAGAATAATAACAGCAGATATTTGGTCCAACTACACGAGATTTGACACGGTGAGGTTTGACATTCACTTATGGTATAATGTATGCAGCACACGCTGAGGAAACAAGGTTGGCAGTAGTATTAATGATAGCGGTGGGGTATTATGCATTATCGAGGGTGGATGGGGGAAGATTTCCAAAAGCATTGATGTGTATTATTTGGGAAATGATAGAAAGGAGCGTGACTTTTGCATGGGCACCCGCATATCTGGCAGACCTATACAGGGGCTTATGGGCCTGCAGGTGAAATCATAGGATGACACTGGATTGTTCCTACTTATTACATTGTTGGGCCTATGAGCACATTGTTTGTGTGTGACCGATAGGCCGACCCGTCGATCGGGAGAGACAGGAGTGCAGAGGTTGGGATTCCGACGATGGGTCTGGAGAGCGAGAACAAGAGGCAAGATCCCAGGCCGTGATAGAGGACATCGAGTATTATAGGCAGGTGTGGGAGATGGTAACGATTGCGGATATCCGTTGGAGGCCTTACGAGAACTATATGGTGATAGAGAACATAGGCCGAGGAGTTGAGGGCGTAGAGTGATTGAGGTGGATCGCGGGGCATAGGCAGGTGAGTACGAGAGGATTCCTCTAGATCATGTGCGGTGATAATTTGGATTTGTTCAGATATACCCATGGCTTATAGACCATACATGAGGATGCTTTGAGGCATCATTCTCACCACCTCGGCCGACACCTCGGAAGGACCAGAAGAGGTAGCAGCCGATCGCGAGGTTAATGGATGCAGGATCGACAGATGCTTATAGATTATGGTGGGTAGTGAGCTGCGAGGTTCACGTGAGAGGGCCTATCATCTTGACATAGCTGTGATTATACAGTGGAAGAGAGATCACACTGCAGGGTTTTAGTGCACCAGCTTCAAATGTGGGTGAATGAGACAACGGGATTGTTAGCGGTTGTGGAGTCATGAGTGGAGAGACTAGAGGCGAGATTCCGCCACGCGAGAGGGCGTATTCATATGTTACGAGAGAGGTTGGCAGATCGGTGGGAGGAACCAATAAGCAGTGGAACCTTTGAGGATGGAGAGACCGAGGCGGCGTCGACCATCACAATCATCACGATCGGTTCGGGATGAGGCGCAAGGGTCTAAATGAATTTCATAGAGGTATAAGAATAAATAAGGATGCCGACCTACATGTCGATGATAGAGAAGATGTATTTGTTTAACATCTAAATAAAAATGAATATGTATGTTGATTTGAGTTATGATAATAATAAGAATGGTTGTTTTGAATGTTTTGTTTTGAAAAAAAGATAAAGATGAATGTGATCAAATAGAAATACACAAAAAGATTTATATTTACCACACATGATAGGTTATGGTAGGGGATGGTCAAGCTAACCTTGGGAGACCCCATGTCTCCTAAGTGCTACCTACATAGCCCATTACACAAAGCAAGGAGGGGCCTCAAACCGATGTAGTTCTCCCTTAGGACCAGGGAGAGGTGAATTCAGGCAATTTGGTTATGGTTAGGAAATTTGTTGGTTGGTAAAAAAATATCAATATTGGTCGGGTAATGTTGTTGGTGTTGGTAAGGGATTGGTGATGTTGGTGTAGGTATAGGTGAAGCGAAAGTTAGCTTACCCAAGTAGTAGGGAACCGTATCCGATTACGGTCAACACATAATCCTAGATTAGAGTAAAAGAGGCAAAAGTGTCCCGTAGTTGAGAAGAGATAAACAAACCACATATTAATGTAGGATGAGCTTGAATCCCTAGGTGCCTTGCATAGGCGAGAAGTCGATAGGTGAAAAGAGTTGTATAATCACAATATATCAGATATACGTCACGTCCCTTGAGTTTTGTTGCTTTGACAAATGGTGAGGTGAGGTGGTTGATATAGTTGGGGTGCAGAGAACTTGTTATAAGGTGATTATTACGCGAAAGAGAACCAAACCTAAATAGACAAGTCCTGACTCAAAAGTGCTTTGGAATCTTTGCTTTTTACTTTTACGGATATGAGGCGATCGATGCGGGAAGTCTACATGGGATATATATTTTGTTGTTCTTGAGGTCTTCACGAAGTGATCAATGTGAGAAGCTTCGATAAAGGCTGACTTTGTATAGCTATCCTTGAGGAGCGTCTATTTATAGTAAGAGATGCAGTTTTTGTATATAGATGTCCTTTGGGAGCGATCTATAATAGTAGAAGTGGCTTTGCACATAGTTGTCCTTCGAGGGAGCAGTCTATGTATAACTTAGAGGTCTAGATGTCCGTTTGGCATGAAGCATCTAGTTTTGTAGGAAGTTTGACTCAAGAATATCCCATAAGCGTATAATTGAGAACGTGTTATTTTGATACTTTTAAGTCATGGACTAGACTAAAAAGGGGAAGGCATCTTTAAGAGGAGGTGATGACCAAACCATGTGTGCTTGATTCTATTTTGAGCTGCATGAAACAAAGTGTATGAGGTGGTAAATGAGCTCAAGGGACAAGCGCAAGGTAGATAATAAGTGATATAACACAAAATTCAATAGTAGAATGGTTGAAGATGCAAGGCATTAGGGGTTCGAAGCTCGGAGTTTACCATTAAGCGAAGCTAAATGATAAGTGTCGATCCGTAAGTGTGAGTGATAATGTAAGGCCCAATCAATTTGGAGCAAATTTACCACATTTTCTCTTTTCGAGTTTGGTTACATGTTGATTCTCTTTGAGGACAAGATCACCAACCTTAAAGGTATGCTCATGAAGTTGCTTATCATAAGCACAATTGATGTCCTTTTGATAGATTTGAAGGTGGTCAAGAGTGTAAGACGACGCTCGTCAAGAAGCTCAATTGGGCTAACCGCTCTTGGCGGAAATCATCATTGGTGAGAATATCTGAAGAGATATTCTTAAGGATGGTATTTGTATTTGAGAGGTAAGACAGCCTTGGCACCATATACCAAAGAAAATGGGGTGGCATTAGTGGAGGTATGAATACTAGTCGATAAGCCCAAAGGGCAAAGGGGATGTGATCGGGCCAATTGCTTCGTAATCGTTAACAACTTTCATGAGGATTTTGGTTAGGGTTTTATTAGAAGATTCAGCTTGACCATTTTCTTATGGATAGTAAGGTGATGAGAAGCTAAGTTTGATACCAAAGTTGTCACAAAGGTCTTGTAACAATTTATTTTGAAATATTTTCCATTATACGTTATCGGCGATGAGGAACGCCAAAACGACAGATAATGTGATGGTTAATGAATTATACGATTTTTTCTTTTTTGGTTGAAATGAGTGGAATGGCTTCCACCCATTTAGTGTAATATTTGGTTGCTGTGATTATCCAATGGTGACATTGCGAAGAGGGCGGGTGAATCTCACCAATAAGGTCTAAACCCCATTGTGAGAAAGGCCAAAGATCTCGTGCAACCTGTAGCGGATGGCTAGGAGTATGTTGAAGGTTGGCATGTTGTTGACACATAACACAACGCTTAACATATTTGTAGTAGTCGTTATTAAGAGTAGGCCAATAATAGCCTAGGCGAAGGATTCATTTGGCCACGGCAAGGCCACTAAAATGTCCACCACAAATACCGTCGTGGACTTGTTGGATGGTATAGGTGACCTCCGCGCCGGTTAGACATCAAAGGAGGATGTCATCAAAGCCACGTTTATAGAGGAGTCCCCCCATGATGACATAACGAGAAATTTTTTAAGAAAAGAACGTTTGTCGTTACTAGTAAGGTCAAGTGGGAGAACAGAGGTTGTAAGGTAGTCGTGAAATTGGTGATACTAGGTATCCTGCGAATTAGCAGACACATTATTTATCATACAAACATCCGAGGTTGAGTAAGATGGGGCAAAGAGTTGTTGGACCAAGACGAATATGTCAGAGTCAGTTGGTGAGGCAGGAATTTGTGAGGCTAAGAAAGCCATAGTATCCACAAATTTGCTAGTGGAGCGGGAATGGTTTGGATAGAATAATAAGTAAATAAGGTCAAAAGTGAATCCACGTAATGTTTGTACTTTTGACGTTCCTCATTTTACATTGGTAGATGCCCATAACTTGATTGACAACCAGTGAGAGTCACCAAAATGTTAATAGACTTTACACCTAAGTGTAACGTAACACGGAGACCCAAAACAAGGGCCTCGTATTCCATTTGTATTATTAGTGCGGGAGAAATTGAGCTGGAATGAAAGAGGCATAGGTTCAGCATCCGGAGGAATGAGAACAATGCCTCCCCTCCTCCACGCCCGGCATTTGGATCCATCGAAGAAGAGGGTCATTAGAAATAACTCATCACTGAGTGAAAGAGTGGCAATGAGTTCATCAGGGAAAGTAAAATTGGTAAATTGTTCCCCAGGTAAAGGGGCTTCCACGAGTTGGTCTGCGATAGTTTGTCCTTTGATTGACTTCGGTGTACAAACTCAAGGTCGAGGTCGGAAAGGAGCATAAGCCATCGGGTGATGCGTTGGTTTAGATGTGGTTTGGCGTACATATAATGAATGGGGTCGCGTTGGTGATGAAAAAAATTTTGTGATTCAAGAGGTAGTGTTGGAGTTTGGTGGCTATGAATGATAGCGCTAGGCACAAATTTTCTACATGTGTATACCTAGTCTCATAATCCACGAGAGTACGACTTATGTAATAAACGGCTTGTTCTCGATGCTCGAGTCACGATGTGCGAGCATGGCTCCCTGACATGGTCGGTGGCGGAAAGGTAAAGGTAGAAAGGGTGATCGTCTCCGAGGTGGGATAAGCATGGGTGGCTGCAAGAGATAGGCTTTAAGAACCTCAAAGGCTTGGTGGCACTCTTCACTCCATTGAAAGACAATGTCCTTTTTAACGAGACGATGCAAAGGTTGACATCAATCCAAGAGTTGTGAGATGAAATGCCGGATAGATTGGAGTTTTCCCTGTAAACTACATAATTGTTTGAGGTTAGTGGGTGGGTGCATTTCTAGGATAGGTTTGACTTTAGCTAGATCGACCTCAATGCCACGCAAAGAGACAATGAAACGAAGGAGTTTTCCCGAAAGGACACCAAAGACACATTTCTTTGGTTGAAGACATACATAGTATTGTATATGTGCAATCGAAAATAATAGTTAAAACATTGAGATGTTCACTGCGATGTTTAGATTTGCAAGAAGATCATCGACATAATCCTCAAGGATAGTGTGCATAATGTCATGAAAAATGTAAGTCATAGCCTGATAGGTCACACCAAGCATTCTTAAGGCCAACGGCGGCATGACACGATAGCGAAGGTTCCCAAGGAGTTATGAAGGTAGTTTTATGTTGATCGGCGAGGCTACCAAAATTTGATTGTATCGAGAAGCCATCCATGAGAGAAAGCATCTCATGGCCCGCGGTGAGATCAACAAGTTGATCAATACTTGGGAGGAAGTCATCATCCTTTGGGGAAGCGAGGTTAAGGTCCCGAAATTCGTACATATCCAAAGTCCCCTGTTGCTTTAGTGAATAGTACGATGTTAGAAATCCATTGAGGATAGTCGATAAGTAAGATGAAGGAAGCGAGAAAGGAGTCATTGAATCTCTTCTTTGACCAAGAGGACAATGCGTGGATGCATTTTCTCAATTTTTGTTTAACTGGTTTGGAATTGGGTTTTGAGGTAATGTTATGGACCACAATTTCAGGATCAATTCTGGCATGTCGGCGTAGGACCAGCGAAAGCTTGGTTGCGCATGGGCACGGAGAAATATAGTAAAGGTAGCTTGTTACGATGTGTTAAGAGATTGTCGATCTTCATAATGTGAGGATCATCCTCTGTGTGGATGTTGATTTCTATAGTCAACTCATTCAACATGGTTTGAGTTTTAGATGGTAAGGCACGTTGAATATAAGAGTCGTCCGCACTTTGAGGTAAGTGAGGATGGAGTCGTCATCACGGAACTCAACAACATTAATTGAAGGCAAATCCTCTTCGATCATGTCTAGATACGAAGGGGAAGAGAAGATGGGTCCTCATTATCACGTTGATAAGTGAGAGGACCCAGGAAGATAGCGTTTATGAAAAAAAAAAATTAGGAGGGATAGATTCAGGGTCTATCGACTCTGTGGGTGATGATGGCAAAATGGGTGATGATGGTTCCGAAGGGGTGACTTCGTCATCCTCCGGATACTGCCCGACATGCGATGTTTTCGGTGTAGGTGGTTCAGAGAATCCAAGACCATGACGATATTTGTGTTTACGTGTAGTAACGGGAATGATCGTATGTCGGCCTTGTTCATAAAGACCGAAACCAAAGCCATTCCAAGAAACGACACGTTAGGAAGGTGAGAGCGAAACGACAATTAGTTAGATATTGAAAATCAGATTGGAAGGGAACCACACCAAGGGGAGGTTCAGGGGTGACAGAGGATGTATAGACACCCCCATACGTTAGGTTGGTGCGGCAATTAGGTGGTCCGTAGGAGATTACTTCCCCCACACAACGGTCATAGGTAGGATGCGCATGTAACTATCTCATGCTACTCTGTGGGGTATGGAACGTGCTAATGTGATACTGGTGATACTCCCCAGCGTAAGGTGTTGAAAGACATCTACTAAGGGATCGAGGTTGGGATGTTGTCGCGGGAAAGGAAGTGGTATTTGCGGCATGTGATTTCATTGGTTGAAGGTGTAGAGTACGGTTGAGATGGATGGTTGAAGTGTGGTTAAAGTAGATGGTTGGGTTGGATGAATGGGTGTTTTGACTAGTATAAGCACATCATTAGGGTGATATAACATATTGCAGGTTTTGAAGGGGGAGCATCAGCTTTTACGGTGTAGGACTTCCCCTCATACTCGAATTTTATGCATCTATATAAGGTGGAGGAACACATCCCATAGCCGGATCAAAGGGTGGCCTAACAACATGTTATATTGGAATTCTCCCTCAAGGACATAGAAGAGTTCAGGCAAGGTACGTGACCCTACACGAATGTTAAGGATCACAGTGCCTAAGGTAGAAGTAATAGCATCGTTGAATGAACGCAGCATGGTGGGGTTGGCACACATGTAGCTAGATGGGATATTCATTTGTTGGAAGGCTTTGGAAGAGATGATGTTTAGGCTAGCACCCCTATCATTCATAACATGACGTGCCGAATGTCCCGGACGTAAGCTAAGATGAAGAGAGTGGGATCAGGATCCTCTGCACCAAAGTCAACAATTTCGTCTTCGGAGAAAGCGATAAAGCGGCGGTTTCTTTGTACGAGGGACGAAGTGATAGATTGTTTGGTGAGAGAAGTAACATGGTTGGGTGTTAAGATGGAGGTAAGGAAAGGTTTCATTAGGTAAGACCTCTATCCCTTGAAGGATTTCAATGAGAGCTTGTCGATGAGATTTGAGGTCCGAATGAGATCATACAAAGTGTCATTTTTACGAGGTGATTGGTGAAGTTGTTTGATCATGGTTCGGTGGGAACCTCCATCGGAGACAGGGTAGGCGGGTCCATGAATAACCACTTTAGGTGGTGGTGTGATCGGGATGGTGGATGGAGAAAGAGAGGCTGCAGTTGTGCTTTCTTTAGCCTTCCCATTTTTTTCCACCCTCGAGTAGTAACACTAATCATGTTGATCTCGTGAAAACGAGAGAGGAGGAAGACGGTGAGGGATAAGTCATGGTCTTCGAGAGGTGGGGTTGTAATAATGATAGATCTTGGTGAGACGGGGACGGGTGGTATAGGAGAGGGATTGAAGCTAAAGGTTTCGCATGCCGGAAAAGTGACGAGTTAGCGTGAGAATCTACAAGTGACTCTTCCGCGCACTGACCTCTCAAGGTCGTGCCGAGACATTTGGTGGGGGTAGAATATGCGTTGGATTAGAAAAACTAGTTAGGCAGTCTAATGTCTTCGACACGCACTAGTGGAATTTGTGAATCTAAGGCAAAGAAGGCCCTTCTAACTTGGACTGGTGTGATAGATCGATCGGCAAGGATGACTGCTCGAAGGCTCCAATCAATATCGAGCTCTGGTGTGATTCGATCTATGGGTTGTGGAATACGTGGAAAATGACCTAGGATAGTTTTGTGTATGTCTCCAGATAAGGTCATAGGGTGGATGGTGAAAACAATTGACTCTATGGATGATTCTCTGGCCTAGTCCAGAATTCTCTAGCTTCGTTAGCTTGCTATATCCGAAGAAGGAAAATTGTTCGATGATGATGGGTGGAATTGGAGTGGATTGGAATACTAGTGTGTGTAAGCCAGTGTCTATATCTGATTGACTTATGGATTCGTTGGGCTGTGAGATCTGTGGGTCACAACCATGTACTCTTGGATGTTGCGGTCCTGTTATGGTCATGCGCGAAATCAAGTTCTAATCCCTAGTATCCAGTAATCGTATGCTTTCTCAGCTTCTATGTTTAGGACCAACAACTGTGTGATTTTCTCAGAATATCTCACAGGCGTTCGTGCAACCTAGATCCTTAGACTGGTATCTATATCTGTGAGAGTGTCTCCTGCACCTGGCTGTGGGACCAAAGGATCACAACCAAAGGTTTGTTCTCTTTCGAACCCTTCTACAGTCATGTGAGTGTTTACCTAGGGCAATCTGTAATTTGGTTGGTTTGACCAAAACGTGTGTGCTTGGTCGTCCTCTATGTTTAACCCTCTCAATTAAGAACTGATCAGTTGTAAATCTGTTGTTGTTCGGAATACTTGTATTATGAGATTTTGGTCTATGTCAACTATTGTTGTGACAAGGTTTGGTTGAGGCATGATTGGCTCAAATATATATTCCCTGGGCTCCTGAGGTCCCGTGATTGTCATACGAAACGAAATGTAAATCTAACTGTAACTAAGTAAATTCTAACTACGTGGAATAAATCTAAAACATATATATAACTTCTATTCTTCTAAGAAATATTTTAAGAATTTTAAGGAAAGCAAACTATTTTAAGCGTATCTAGAAATAACAACTAAACAATAATTTAAAACAGACAAAATAACCGAGTGTAGTTATCAGCCTGTGCAATTTGTAGATTTATTCTAAATAAATAAAATAGCTCGTCTAATCTATCTGCAAGATTCTCGATCCTACCTCAGAAGTGAGGAGTGAATCATAGTTTCTCAGAAACTATCAATCCTCACAGCTTCCCTGGCAATATCGAGAATAGAATTCACTGAAATGAAGCAATTATCTACTCTATTTGATATGATTCTAACTAGAACTTTGAAAGTTAAAACCTGGATTCCGCAGAACAGTGGCGAATCCGTTGGTGTATGCGATCTTGTCCCCTCAGTGTGATCTCCTCGTTCTTTCGTGTTCACGTGGATCCAGAAAAGCGTGTAGTGCTAGCATCGACAGGAGTAGACATTGGGACAAGGACAGCTCAGAATGCAGACCGAAAATGCGAGTAGGAGAGGGACAGCGCAAGAGTACAGAGCTTGGCTTATGCGATTCCTAGTGGGATTTTACTACAATTCATGTAATATGAAGCGACCAGAACCTGAAACTATCCTGTTTGAAGAGAAAAACCTGCAACTTTAATGGCTTCCTAAGCTATTCTATTCCAATGGATTGGGTAAAACAACAACACTATTTGCACAAGCTGGATATGTGGCTTACCAATAGCTGGACAATGCTAATGAGCATGCAAATGAACTAAAACAAGTATTCTAAGTAAAATAATAGCTTAAATCTAATGCAAAGAGAAATTCAGTGACAAACTTCAGACTGGATTGGGTGAAATAAAAGCACCCTGCACAAGATGGGTATGTGGCTTACCAACAGCTGAACAATACTAACTAAACATGCAAGTGAATTGAAATTATGGCTTATAAACAAGATAACAAGCTAGACTACTGAAAATGAGGAGATGAGAGAAAAATATCAGTCCCAAAAACTAGCCCATTTGTTTGAGCACAAGCCATGCACTTATAGGAATTCAATCACCCAAAGATCAAAACCAAACTGAACTCCTAAACAATAAACAAAGGAAAAACACTATTCCAGGGGACCAAAAACATAAATGCATGCTCAAGTCGGCAAGGAAAGCTAGTGAAACGTGATATTTCACGCGAGTCACATCAAAAGAACATTTCGAAAACACGCGCAGGACCGCCGCTCGAGCAGGTGGCGGTTATAGGACCGCCGCCACCGCAGGTGCGCTGTTTCATCAACGAAGAGAAAGGGGCAAGAAAAGAGAGAAAAAGGGGAAAACAAAGCATGCAGGGGCTAAGCAGGATATGCGGGATGTTAACACATATTCAGAGAGCTTTTCTGGATCCCGAACACCTTGCGAAGAGACCTGTATCATCATTAGGGCACTTACTACGCTGTTCCGTAGTACAATACCTTACAATTTTGGGTACGTACATATTGCCCCCTCGGAGAAGCGTTTTAGCCATGAAGAGGCATAAAATGGTGGGTCCGAGTATGGCAGTCCTGAAATGGGAAGTAAGAAGTTATAACTTACACGTCCGTGTGTTGAAATCATGCCATCCAAAATTCCCGCTACCTGCAAAATGAAAAGAGGATTCAAGTGCAGACAGATACAATAACTTGGAAACTAAATGCTAAAATAATAGGGAATGAGAACGTACCATTCGCGGGGATAGGGACTTACCTCCATCAGCTCTCCAAACCTGTGAAAAAGTCTTTTAAAATGAATCAGGGTGCTATATATATGAAAGTGGGCCCATTTTCCTATTCATTTGCGTGAGTTGATTTGATTGATTTTGAGCTCTAGGACGCACGGTGATGGTTTATTGCATGAGTAGAGTCAAAACATCCGCAGCGAGATCGTGATCATGCCTCCACGTGTGGAACACTGTCCTCAGCGATCACAGGTTAGTTTTCTTCAATTTTGTGTTTTTCCCCCTTTAAATTTGAAATGCTAAATTTGTCGTAATGGGGGGGTTATTTTTGAAAATATTAGGTTCAAAAGGTCCACCTAGGGGGGGCGCCTACTGGGTAGGCTCCATTTTTAGGTCAAATGGTCATTTTTTCTAGTTTTAGGCTTTTTAAGATTAAAACCCCGTGTGGGTTTTGGACCAAGACCGCCGCCCGGCCGGCGGCGATTACTGACCGCACCGCCCCTGTTCGGGGGTGGCGATTCAGGCACGACCGTCGCCCTTAAGGTGGCGGTTAAAAACCACCTCCCCGCGTGGTGGCGGTTACGCATGAGAATGCAAAAGAAATTATATTTGAGATTGTGTTTGTATTTTTGCACTTCTACACATTTTTATGACCATCTTGGTTTTGTTCGAGATATTAACTTGCTCTGTTTTGTGTGTTTTGGGTGTATGCAGTGAGAGAGGAGTATATCGAGATGGAGTAGAGAGAGAGTGTGTGATTGGCTCTCAGGAGTACTGGATGCCCTCTCGCAGGACGAGGAGGATACACTTCAGAGGGCTGGTATACTGCGTATATCGCATGTGCCTCATGTTGCACCATCTAGTCACATCCTTTGTGACTTATTCTCTTATTGGGATGCAGATCGGAACACCTTCTGACTGCAGGGGTCCGTGGTGAGTGGACCATCACACTCGAGGATGTCTACCGTATTTTGGGGGTCCCGATCATCGGGAGGAGACTTACATTGGAGACAACAGGCTCACAGGCATAGATTACACAGTGGGCAGCATATATGGGAGATGCAGTTATCTCCACGGGGTCGAAGAAGGGAGTGAGAGTTCGATCCATTCCTTCTTTTCCTATCCCCATACTTCGACAGGCCGTCATGGGGATCCTTGCCTCGAGACTGATCGGGGACAAGGGAGGGGATACATTGTTATACTGTTGGGCCCCCATCATTGCGCAGATAGAGGGGCATGGCCGGATATACGCCTGGGGTGCAGATATTCTGGGGACCACCTACCATGATTTATACAGGGTGGTCCGTTTACAGGGACAGTCATTGAGCCACCCGACTTTAGTCATGAGTTGGGTGTATGAGCGTTTTATCCCTTATGGCAGAGGTGTGGAGGTGGCAGATCCTGGGGCTGTGAGGGTAGCCAGATGGACAGATATGTCGGTGCTTAGAGCACCTCACCAGCCAGTTGCCTCCCTTACTACTGCAGACATGGAGGTGACACCGTACCGGCTTATGGCCGGCATATGGGGAGAGGAGACTCTTACCTTGATCTCTTGCTCCACCACAGGGCAGCTCATTGATCGAGTGGGGCGAGTGGAGGTGCATCCTTTTGGCAGAGTTCCTCAGCAGTTTGGCCTACCGTATATGGGCATGCTTCCCCCAGTGGCGCCAGTTTACAGATCAGTTCGCGAGGCCAGAGGGGGGCCTAGAGGCCGTGGTTGGACAGTGATCACTCCTGGCATTCCCATTGCAGCCTGAAGGATAGTTCGTGCTAGAGGGAGAGTTGGTGTGCCTCGGGCACCTTTACTTCAGACATCTGCGGTTCCTGCTCATAACAACGATGACCCTATAGATATTGACTCCGACTCTGAGGAGCTCACAGAGGGAGGGACAGAGGAGGAGACCGAGGACAGCGATCCTGAGTGGCATGACACTCAGGATATTATGCAGGCAGAGAGGGCTGAGCAGAGCGCAGAGAAGGACACTCTAGTTTCAGAGGAGCCACTCTCTCAGGGCCATGGTGGAGAGGATGAGTCAGTTGTAGGGTGACATGTTGCCCCTGCCACGGGAGCAGCCCCTCAGTCGGCAGCGGCATCTGCGGCAGGTGCCGGCCCCAGCGACCCATCTTGGATGCCTGGGGATCCGAGTAAGTTACCCTTCTCCCTTTTAATGTTTATTTAATTTAGGATTTGTTTTAATTGCTATCTCTCCTTGTGTTTTTATCTTGTATCTTTTAGCCTCTTGCTTGGTTTCTAATTTGTTTTTCTTCTTTGTTTGCAGAGACTATTGACGAGTGGCGGGATTTGATCCGCAGGGTATGTACCGATTCCCTGATGATCCCCATGGATAGGACCCACGCGGAGCTATCCGTAGATGTCGGGAGCCCTCGGCGGCCGATAGCTGAAAGTAAAATTTCAAAATTTTGAGTTATGAGTGTTTTCCTCTAAAGTGCCTAAGTCGTGAAAATTGAGAAAATCTGTGTTTCGGGTCATTTTGTATGTATTTCGGGCCTGTCGGACATTTTTGTCCCGCCTGTCCCAAGTACGAAAGTGCATTCTGTTCCCCGATCGGCCGAAATCCCCGAAGTTGTTCCATTTTCGGGCCCGTCGGAACTTTTTGTCCCAAGTGTCCCAAAACTTATTGTGCAAGTTGTTTCAATTTCGGCCGAATCACCCGAACCGCGTACTTCGCACTTTCTTGTTCCAAATGTCCCAAATCAAAAAGTGCGAGTTGTTCCATTTTCACCCGAACCGGCCGAGTCGCGTACTCCGGAACTTTTTGTCTCAAATGTCCCAAGTTCAAACGGGCCTTTTGTTCCATTTTCGGCCGATTCGCCCGAACCGCGCTTTCATGTCCCAAATGTCCCAAAGTTAATCGGGCAAACTGTTCCATTTTCGGCCGATTCACCCGAACCGCGTCCTTCGCACAATTTTGTCCCAACTGTCCCGAGTTCCAAATTGCTCTCTGTTCCCCGATCGGCCGAAACTCCCGAGTCGTACCTCAGAGCTCTTTGTCCCAAATCAAAAAAATGCAAACTGTTCCAATTTCGGCCAAAACACCCAAACCGCATCCTTCGCGCGTTTTCATCCCAAATGTCCCAAAAACTCTCCCGAACCTCAAATGTCAAGTTCAAACGGGTCTTTTGTTCCATTTTCGGCCTTCCCAAGCTCGCGCTTTCATGTCCCAAAGTCGGGCAAACTTTCCATTTTCGGCCGATTCACCGAACCGCGTCCTTCGCGCAATTTTGTCCCAACCGTCCCGAGTTCCCTCTCTTCCTCGATCCGAAACTCCCGAGTCACGTACCGAGCTCTTTGTCCCAAATCAAAAAAATGCAAAGCTGCTCCAATTTCGCCAAAACACCCGAACGTCCTTCGCGTTTTCATCCCAAATGTCCCAAAATGCATTTGTGCATCTTCTCCTCGTTTCACCCGAATGGCCGAAAGCGCGTGTTTCGCGCATTCGCCTCACATGTCCCAAGTGAACCTAATGCAATTCATACTTAGTTTTTCCCGCTCGACCCGAATATGCTAAAATATGAATTTAAGTTGCATGGGCTCGATGCTATCAATCCAAGATCAAATTTCAAGGACAAACCGGCAAAAGGACGAAGCTCTCAAGACGCCGGTTACATCAGTTTTCAAAGATATTCATTGTCATCCTCAAGATGAAAATTTCGTGTGTCCTCGTGGCAAGGACATAGCTGATACGTGGAAGAAAATTCAAGCAAAGCGGTTTTCAAGACGGTGGGTCCCTCTCTGACTCGCCACCCTGCTCTTCTTCTTCTTTTCTCTTCTTCCTATTCCTTTCGTATTCCTTGTAATTAGTTAAGGTATTGCGATTGGCGGTCCTTAACTATCCGTTAGTTAAAAGAAACGGTTACAAAGAGTAACCGAATTGTAAGCTATATAATGGCCTTTTCCACGCCATTTTAAAAAGGAGGAAGAACTTGGCATATTTTCTCGAAGTGTAAATAGATCGTAGAGAAATCAATACAAAAGGGCTTTCCATTCATTGTCTATCCAATCTCGTTATCTCGTGTTTTCTTTTAATTTCGTGAAGATCATTTGTTTCTAGTTCGTTAGTCTCACCGATTGCATATTTTCAAATATCATGAGTATAGTGATCTTGTATAACCAAGAAGGAACTTTGTGTCCTTGATTAATGAATCAAGAAGGATTATTTACGTAACTTTGTGTCCGGTAATCTCATCTTCATACAAACGATCTTGTTTTAAATTCACCGCAACTTCGTATACATAAAGGATTATTCTCGCTATCTATAATCCCGCATGTTGCTCTTCCGCTCACCCTCGTATTCCCTTTCCTCACTCCTTTTGAATCGATGATCCTTGTGGAAAACACTTTCGTAATATCCAAGTTCAACTATAAAATCATGTTTTGTATATTTGTAAATAAGTTCATTTCTGAATAAGGGAACCTCTCCCATTAAAGAGGAGGGACTTCTTCCCCCCGACCGTTGCTCTTCTTAAAAGTCCTATTTGACGACCAACAGTTTTTGGCGACTACTGGGAAAATCACATTCCAGCTTCAGTAATTTTTGATCATCTTTTGATCCGCGACTCCGCATTTTACTCGAGGGAGAAGGACCCTGGTATCAAGACTCTCGCCAGCTTTTGAGAGCAGCAGCAGGTTTTCCTTTCCTTCAACAAGAAATAGAAGAACTCGTTCGACAAGCACACCACCTGTTCAAGAAAGAAGTCCTGCGGGTGGTATTCCTTCAAAGCCTGCTAGTCCCAATCTACGAGCTTTGATCCTCGCTGGTGTTAAAGTTCCTCTCCAAGCCGTTTTTCCAAGAATGGCGGCACCATTACCATGGGGTCATCGTGTCGGGCCCCTGGCCCTTACTCAGCCTTTGCATGAGTTACCTAGAGGTAACCGGAAGAACTTCCCCAAATTCAAAGGCGATGGCAAAGTGCATCCTGATGAACACATCGCAGCTTTCATTGTTGCCTGTGGAGTTTTGGGAGTCGAACATGAAGACGTCTCCGTAAGGCTGTTCGTTGAGACGTTACAAGACAATGCTGCTGATTGGTTCTACCACCTTCCGGCTAACGCTATCACCGACTGGAACACAATGAGAACTCAGTTCGAAAACCGTTTCAAGCCGGCAGAAGATGTGCATGCTTTGCTTGCCCAAATTTCTCAGATAAAGAAAGATTCACAAGAACCCATGAGAGAGTTTGTGGGTCGATTCAACAGAGTTCGATCAATAAAATTCCAACAAATACTCGACCGTTGATCAAATTCAAAAGTGTTTCTTCCTCGAATGCTCAATCACCAAAGTTAGTTATGCACTAAGAAGGGCTAATCTCGCAACGTTAGTCGAGGATCAAGAACTCGGTCGTTAGTATCGAGGATGACTTGATCATGTCGTGGAAGTTGAGAAGAGACCTCCCAAATCTAAGTCTCCGCCGCTTCTTCCTCTTCCACCCCGGACCTAACACTCGATCCATTAGTTCGTAAACTTGCAAATGATCTTATTGCTATAAAGAAACAATGGCTCAAAGACGCCCTTATGCAGATGTTCCGAGGAGAAATTTCCAGCCCAGAATCGCTTTGCCTCGCTTCTCAAACAAGATTAGCACTTCAAGGACCTCCCGTTAGAGTCCCCACAATGCAACCGTGAGGTGGAAGAACCAGATGATGATGAAGATAACGAAGCTTTGCGAAGAGTTTCATGGAGAGAATTTGATGATGAGGCAGAGGAACTTGAGGGATCTCGAGTGAATTTCTTTACCACTGAGGGCATTGATGATTATGATGAAGTGGTAGCAGACATGAACAAGCGAATCTTTTGCTGTCATGACTCGAGAACAGACAAAGCAGAGGGAGAAGGTGACCCAGCCACCTAAGAAATCCAAGGAGCAGTCGGCAACTATCCCTGTAATTGCAAGAAGAGGATCTCCTATCCCTACTTCGTCTACACAAAAGGTGAGTCCTATCAATCCAGTTACCAAAGTTGCTTCTTCTTTTTCTCCTAAAGTTGATAAGCCTAGAATTCCAAATGATGATGGCCCGTCCACTTCTGGATCCTTTGATATTGTTGATCACCTGAAAAAGACCAAGGTACAAATCTCAGAAGCTGAGTACTATCAAACCCATCCCAAAGCCTTTGCCAAAATGATCCACTTTGTTAATTCCAACTCTAAGACCACTTCTAAAGGCCTTCTACCTACTCCTCCTCTGCGCCACAGCCCAGCCTGGTAGCCTGTCACCTCTCCTGGTGACAAAATTAAACCATTTTATGTAACACTTCTAATAGCTGGCCATAGGCTCAGTAATTGTGTCATAGACTCAGGAGCTTCTGATAATGTAATGCCTGCTAAAGTAGCTCATGCTTTAGGCCTGACCCTCACTCGCACTTATGGATCCTGTTACTCCATGGAAAGTAAAGAAGTGCCCCTGGTCGGGAGGATTAAAGATGCACAAGTGGCTTTTGCTGCCTTGCCTGAAAAGAAAGTGTTGGCTACCATCCTAGTAGCAGATATCCCTCCTTCATACGGGATGTTGCTAAGTAGGAACTTCTGCAAAGATGTGGGTGGGGAAATCCAGATGGACTGGTCGCATGCACTCGTGCCTGTCAATGGACAAATGAAGAAGTTGTTGCCTCGAGAAGCAGTCTGAGTATATTGTGCAGAAAACAGATGATCCTAGAGCACAAATACTCTATGAGGATATGGGTCATGGCAATTACATGATTATGTCCCCTGATGAAATCCCAACCCCAAAGTGTCACCTAGAGATCCTAATGGTTTGGATTTTAGAATTTGATGGAAGTTGTTCCTCAGCTGGTTCTGGAGCTGGTGTTCTACTGGTGTCACCAGAAGGTGTCCTTCATCCTTTTTCATTTAAGTTGCAGTTCGAGAACACTAATAACACAGCAGAATACGAGGCTCTCATTCTTGATTGCAGTGGCCAAAGAACAAGGTATAAAGAATCTTCTCGCTCGTGGTGATGCAGAGTTGATTGTAAAGCAAGTCGTAAACCTTTTTCAAGTAAAAATGGAAGGTTAAGGCATTACCGAATCAGTTTGGGATTCTATTGAGTTCCTTGATGCTTTCTATGAAGCAAGACCTAGGGAAAAGAACAAAGCAGGCTGATTCACTAGCCGCCTCGTGGTCACTACGATTCCTCATCCCGATTTTCTCAGATAAATTCACCATGAAGATGGTCCATCGGCCTAGTGTACCGATAATGCCAATAATCGGCAGGTTTTCAATAATGATCAGCATTTGCTTTCCTTCCTGGAACTCAAAGGTAATTTTGAACAACTGTATTTTGAGGGAAGTGACAACCTGCCTCGTGAAAGTGTGTCCTTTGACCAAGCTGTCACCCAAGGAGAAGAAACAGATCAGGAAGGGTGCATTAAGCTCAAAGGAAACAAGATTCCTAAAGGGTTGGTGAGTTTGGAGGAACTATTTGATAAGCATGACAGGTATGTGAAATCTAGAGCTTCTTCTGGGCCTCAGCAATCAGCTGAGTATGATAAGATTGATATTGGGAGTTCTACTGACCCCAAGCTCGTGAACATTGGAAAATGTTGCACAGCAGATGAGAGGAGAAAAGCAATTGATCTTCTAAAAAGGTATAAAGATGTTCTCGCTTACTCTTATGAAGATTTGAAAGCTTTCAAACCAAAAGATATGCAGCACTCTATTCCCCTCAAGCCCGGAATTAAGCCTTTCAAGCGTAAAACAGACAATACAACCCCAAAGTAGCCGACACCATCTTTCAGAGATACGAAGTTGTTGAAAGCTAAAATTATCTTTCCTATTCACCATTCAACATGGATTGCAAATATTGTGCCTCGCAAAAAGAATGGTGAGATCCGCATTCGTGTTGATTTCAGAACCCGAATCAAAGCTTCTCTCAAAGATAATTATCCTTTGCCCATGATGGATCAAATATTGCAAGCAAGAAATGTGCTCAAATGTTATCTATGCTTGATGGATTTTCTCGGATACAATCGTAGAGGTTGATATCGTAGATCAACATAAAACAGCTTTCACTACTCCTTGGGGCACCTTTGCTTACAAGAGAATGCCTTTTGGGCTTATTAATGCTGGTGCCACTTTCCAGAGAGCTATGGATCTGGCTTTTGGAAGCTTAAAAGGGAAGTGTATTGTCATCTACCTTGATGACCTGACAGTGTTTTCCAAGACAAGAGCGGATCATTTTGATCACCTAGAGACAGCTTCACGAGATGCAGAGAGCATGGGATCTCTCTGAACCCTAAAAAATCTGTCTTTTGTGTCACTGAGGGAAAGTTATTAGGCACATCGTTTCCAAGGATGGGATTAAGATTGATCCTGAACGAGTTCAAGCCATCCAGCAAATTCCTCTCCCAACCAGTAAAAAGGGCGTGCACTCCTTCTTGTAAGATCAATTTTTTGAGAAGATTCATCCCTGATTTTGCAGAATTAACTTTGAATATTTCTCAGATGATGAAAGGAAACAAACATTTGGTTGGTCTTCTGAAGGAAAGGAATCCTTTGAAGGTATCAAGAGAGCTATCGCTAAAACTCCGCTTTAGCTCTGTCCCGATTTCAAAGAGATTTCATCATCTATTGCTATGCTACGATAATACCTGGCTGCTGCGTGTTAACTCAAGAAGACTCTAATGAGCATGAGCTACCAATCGCATTCATGAGCTATATTCTCAAAGATCATGAGTTGAAATACACCATGATGGAGAAACATGCTTTTTGCAGTGGTCAAAGCCGTTAAACAATTTCGCTTTTATATCCTCAACTCTCACTCCATGGTGTCGGGTTCCCAGATACAACCGTTAAGTCGATTCTCACACAACAAGAATTTGGATCCAAGAGAGGGAACTGGGTGGCTAAGGTCCAAGAGTATGACATTGATATCAAACCGACCAAGCTGGTTCGTGGAAAAGGTCTTGTGAGCTCATTGTCAAGGAGCCAAACATGAGTTGCTTGAGGAGAAAGTTGACCTTCCTACTATTGCTCGTTTCTTAGTTCGGGCTGATGAATGGTATGCCGACATCACCCATTTTCTCACCTATGGGAATGCCCTCTCATTTAACCGCCAAAGAAAAGAGGACTGTTAAATTGAGGTCAGCACAATATGTATTATGGGAAAATGCTTTGTTCAAGCGTGGCTTAGATGGGAGATTTTTGAAGTGTGTGGACAAAGAACAGCAGAGAAAGTTGCTCTCAGCTTTTCATGATCATGCATGTGGAGGGCACTATTCATCAACGGTTACAGCTCATAAGATACTCCGGGGAGGATACTACTGGCCTTCTTTGTTCAGAGATGCATCCAAGTGGGTGGATAAATGTGAGGCTTGTCAGACTTTTGTGGGAAGACCTAAATTGGCTTCTTTGCCTCTCAAGCCAGTTGTGATTGAGGAGCCATTTCAACAGTGGGGTTTGGACTTCATTGGTACACTCAATCCTGCTTCTAGTGCTGGTCACACTCATGTACTTACTGCCACTGACTACTTCACCAAATGGGTGGAAGCTATTCCGGTCAAGAGCACTACTTCTGAAGTGGTATGCAGCTTCATCAAAGAGAACATCTTGGTAAGGTATGGTGTGCCTAACAAGATCAGAATGTATAATGCCTCGAATTTCTCTTCACCGAGATAATGGACTTCTGCTATGGGTATGGTATTTCTTTGGCTCACTCTTCAGATTACTACCCTCAAGGAAATGGGCAAAGAATCTACTAACAAAAATCTGGTGACTATCATAAGGAAGTTAGTCAATGAGTCTCAGCGAAACTGGCACAAGAAGCTCTATGATGCTCTTTGGGCAGATAGGATTACACCAAAGAGAGCTATTGGAATGTCTCCTTTTCAAGTGGTATATGGAGTAGAAGCTCAATTGCCAGTGACAGTGGAACTGCCGGCCTTGCATCTAATGAAGGCCATCGAGGATACTAGTTTCAGAGATGCCCTGGACAAGAGAATTATGTACCTGCACAAGCTGAATGAAGACAGATTGGTGGTTGCTGATAGGATATCTGTTCACCAAAGAAAAGGTAAAGGTCCTGTTTGACAAGAAAGCTAGGTTCAGAGATTTCCAAGTTGGAGACATCGATATTATGGGACAAAAGACATGAACCTCGTGGCAGCCATGGAAAATTTGATTCCCTGTGGCTCGGACCTTTCAAGATCAGACACTTTGCTGGTGAGAATTCCTTTTATCTTGATTACATGGATGGTTCTTCTCTCCCACTTCCTTATAGTGGGCAATATCTCAAGTTGTTCAAGTCCTAGGTGATTAGGGAGTCCCTTGTATATTCTGCATAAAGTTGTTTTGCTTCTCGCTTTTGTGTTTTTTTTTTTTGTTGTTTTGGTGTGTTGCCCTCTCGTATTGGTGTTCTTTTTGACTCGTGGCCCAATGGATAAGGCACTGGTCTGCTTTCCCGAGTTTGTCTAAGTTCTTGCCTTGCCTCATTCCTTGAATTTATACCAAGTCATCCCCAGAAGGAGCCAGCTGTTGTCCACTCAAAATTCCCTGCTCTAATAAAAGTAAAATTTCAAAATTTTGAGTTATGAGTGTTTTCCTCTAAAGTGCCTAAGTCGTGAAAATTGAGAAAATCTGTGTTTTGGGTCATTTTGTATGTATTTCGGGCCTGTCGGACATTTTTGTCCCGCCTGTCCCAAGTACGAAAGTGCATTCTGTTCCCCGATCGGCCGAAATCCCCGAAGTTGTTCCATTTTCGGGCCCATCGGAACTTTTTGTCCCAAGTGTCCCAAAACTTATTGTGCAAGTTGTTCCAATTTCGGCCGAATCACCCGAACCACGTACTTCACACTTTCTTGTTCCAAATGTCCCAAATCAAAAAGTGCAAGTTGTTCCATTTTCACCCGAACCGGCCGAGTCGTGCAGACTCGGAACTTTTTGTCTCAAATGTCCCAAGTTCAAACGGGCCTTTGTTCCATTTTCGCCGATTCGCCCAACCGCGCTTTCATGTCCCAAATGTCCCAAAGTTAATCGGGCAAACTGTTCCATTTTCGGCCGATTCGCCCGAACCGCGTCCTTCGCGCAATTTTGTCCCAACTGTCCCGAGTTCCAAATTGCTCTCTGTTCCCGATCGGCCGAAACTCCCGAGTCGCGTACTCGTGAGCTCTTTGTCCCAAATCAAAAAAATGCAAACTGTTCCAATTTCGCCGAAACACCCGAACCGCGTCCTTCGCGCGTTTTCGTCCCAAATGTCCCAAAATGCATTTTGTGCGTCTTCTCCCCGTTTCACCCGAATCGGCCGAACCGCGTGTTTTGTGCATTCACGCCTCACATGTCCCAAGTGAACCTAATGCAATTCATACTTAGTTTTTCCCGCTCGACCCGAATATGCTAAAATATGAATTTAAGTCGGCTCGATGCTATCAATCCAAGATCAAATTTCAAGGACAATGGCGTATGACGAAGCTCTCAAGACGCTCGGTTACATCAGTTTTCAAAGATATTCATTGTCATCCTCAAGATGAAAATTCTCGTGTGTCCTCGTGGCAAGGACATAGCCGATACGTGGAAGAAAATTCAAGCGGTTTCAAGACGGTGGGTCCCTCTCTGATGGCCACCTCTCTTCTTCTTCATTCTTTTTCTTCTTCCTATTCCTTTCGTATTCCTTGTAATTAGTTAAGGTATTGCGATTCAATGGTCCTTAACTATCCGTTAGTTAAAAGAAACGGTTACTTAAGAGTAACCGATTCAGTAAGCTATATAATGGCCTTCTTTACGCCATTTCAAAAAGGAGGAAGAACTTGGCATATTTTCTCGGAAGTGTAAATAGATCATAAGAGAAATCAATACAAAAGGGCTTTCCATTCATTGTCTATCCAATCTCTCGTTATCTCCGTGTTTTCTTTTAATTTCGTGAAGATCATTTGTTTCTAGTTCGTTAGTCTCACCGATTGCATATTTTCAAATATCATGAGTATAGTGATCTTGTATAACCAAGAAGGAACTTTGTGTCCTTGATTAATGAATCAAGAAGGTTATTTACGTAACTTTGTGTCTCGGTAATCTCATCTTCATACAAACGATCTTGTTTTAAATTCACCGCAACTTCGTATACATAAAGGATTATTCTCGCTATCTATAATCCCGCATGTTGCTCTTCTCGCTCACCCTCGTATTCCCTTTCCTCATTTGTAAATAAGTTTTCAGAATCGATGATCCTTGTGGAAAACACTTTCGTAATATCCAAGTTCAACTATAAAATCATGTTTTGTATATTTGTAAATAAGTTTTGAATTGTTTGTTTATGACCTTTTAACGTTTGTTGTGTCAAGAGGACCCCTATACTCGCCCCATGCTACTAGTAAGAAGCGTGGGTTTATCACCGTGGGAAAGGCATAGGCGAGTAAGGGCATTTCCATCCTTTCCCAACCCTACGTCACTAGTAAGAGACGCAAGCTCATCACCGAAGGTTGGTGGGGCAAGGAAATGTGTAAAAATAAAATTTTCTGTTTAATTACTTGTTGATTTGTTTCTTTGAGTAAAATGTCAGTATGTGCTTATTCCCAAAGAGATATGCATATGGGATGGATGTGACACCATGAAGCTTCTAGAACAGACCATAGGCAAGACACCTATCCTAAGAAGAAATCAAAGTGAGAACAAACTTGCAGATCTTGGTATGGTTACCGTTAAGACTTTGTCATGTTTGATTTATTTGATAAAAGATTCCGAGATGATTCGATGATATATGAAGATGGAGAGGTATGATTAAAGAGCTTAATGCCAACAACATCATGAGTTTGTAATGAATTGCTTTGAGAATAGATTCCTTGATCACAATTTATGTAAGAAACAAGTGGACAAAATGATCTAAATCTATATGAAGATGCAATGTAGATAATTATACAAGTAGTGCTAGTTTCTTATGCGTAGAATCGCTTGAGGTGAAGGGAATTGACTGTTTTGCCAAATTCCTCACCTTCTAGCATACATAAGAGGTAAGCACCATTTTGTATTCCTTCATGACTCAAGATGGGCCCAACCATTTGGGCCGGAATTTCCTTCCTTCGCCGGTCTTCTTGTCGATCCGGCTGTCTAGTTGTTTCACACGGAATGTTTCAACTTTTGGGAATAGAGTTGCTTCTATCCTTTCATTCCTTTAAGAAACAGATAAGGGTTAGGGCTAGGAGGAATACCTGTTGAATTTCAAGAGGGTGTGCACGTACCATAGAGAAAGATCAAATCAACTGCGAAGAACTCCTTTTTGTCTGGGAAGGACTACCTGTAAGTAAGAATACAAGACTACCGATTTTAATTAGACAATAAATGAGGGAACTGCCTTGGGCCCAGGAAATATAAAACTTCCTTTCGAAGGTGGTCAGTTCCCCTGCTAATATGAATTAACACAAATTCTAACAAATAAGCTATTGTCCAATTACAATTTGTTTACCTTGTTAGAACAATAGAGAAAGGGCTGGTCTTGGTTTAGAATCAAGGTGACCGATGCCGGTCACTTTAACCGGTACCGGTTGGTGCTAACCGATATCGGTAGGGGCAATGTTTTAGGGGCTTTTGGTGAAGGTTGGTTGTAAGGTGGGTGTGTTGTTTTTATAAGGCTGATGAATGGGTGGGATTAGGTAATGGGGTGATGAGAAGGACTCAGAGAATATGGGGGTGTTCTTGGGGTAATGTAAGGGTGGAGGAATGACAGTTAGATGTAGTGTATTGCTGGGTAGTAGATCTAGGAATAGACTTATGATGGCTGTGATTCAGAAGTTCAAGAAATGTTATTAAAAGAACGTATAAGACTTACTTACTAGTTCCTGATGGAAAATGCAGGTTCTGGGACTGTGATGATGAAGACAAGGCTCAAGTAGGATGATCTGACAATCCAAGATGAGCTATCTCTTCTCATGATACTCGAGATGAGTGTCACAAGGCTCTGGTTACTCAGTTGTAGTTTTTGGGCTTGATGTCCTTCTCTGCAAACTCTTCTTGTTTCTTCACTTGTCTCTGCTCGGCCAAGCAAATCCGGATCCTTTCAATGATTTCTCCTCTTTCCGATCAAATGAAAATTCGATCCTTTGTTTTTAGTTGGGAGTGGTCATTTACAGGAATCGATGGCGATTCGCAACCGATGGCAATGAGTAGAACCGTATTATCGGTCAAAGTTAAAGCGGCTATTTTTGGTAAAATAGCCACTTTCCTCCTTTCTCTCAAGGGATTAGTTGCGGGCTTGGTCAAGTCATTATGAGGTTGGTTTTAGGTGCGGGTGAGGAGTAATTAGTCATGGGTGTAAATGTGGACCAAGTTATAGGTCTTAATTAGGTTAATTTAGGGTTAAGACTAGGTCATGATGAGGTGGCGAAATGAGGTGGTAGGTATGGCGATGTGGATTTATTAATTATATGGTAATTAATAAATAATTGTCTAAGGTTTAGGTGATGAGGTTAGGTTGCAAAATGAGATGTGGGGCACACGGGGGTCGTAAGACACAAATTTGTTGTCTACATTAGCCACTTGTTGTCGTGTAGCTTGTCTTTGTTAAAGCCGCACTGACAATAATAAGAAGTGGTTACCCTCAGTTAAGGATATAGGTAATCCCCTCAAATCTATGCAGATTGAGGTAGCGTGAAATCGGGATAGGGTTGATAAAGGGAAATGGTGTTGAGATGATGGTAAGATGGTGGGGTAGGTCCAAGGAAGCGGATGCACGTTGAAATGCAAAAGAGTGCGACCAAGGTACATGATTTGAAGAGAAAACAAGCAATTCATAGGCAAAGGTTGATAGTTTATCCAAACAAGAGTGATATAATCCGGTATCCAAGGCATAGAAATAGCTCGTGGGGATATAATGGGTAAGGTACGGGAATGGTTAGGTATGTTCGGCAAGCACCAAATGGTTGGTCTGGTTGATATAAACATCACGGTCTTGGTCTAGGCAAAGTTGGTCGACTGATCAAGTCAAGGACCCTAATCATGCTAAAACACGAACAGGTGAGCTCGATTGAACAAAAAGCTACATGATGGGTGGATAAAATTGTAATTTGTTGATTTTGGGTGAGGTATTTAATTGGTGCGGCCTTGGGTCAGGCCAAATGGTTGGGTGTGGCCTTGGGTCAGGCCAAATGGGTTGGTTGCGGCCTTGGGTCGGGCCAAATGGTTGAGTGCAGCCTCGGGTCAGGCCAAATGGTTAGGTGCAGCCTTGGGTCGGGCCAAATGGGTTGGTTGTGGCCTTGGGTCGGGCCAAATGGGTTGGTTGCAGCCTTGGGTCGGGCCAAATGGATGGTTGCGGCCTTGGGTCGGGCCAAATTGTTAGGTAAGGCCTTGGGTTGGGCCAAATGGTTGGGTGTGGCCTTGGGTCGGGCCAAATGGTTTGGTACGGCCTTGGGTCGGGCCAAATGGGTTAGTTGCAGCCGTGGGTCGAGCCAAATTGGTTGGTTGCGGCCTTGGGTCGGGCCAATGAAGTTAACAAAGGGTTTTCAACCAAGGTGGATATAGGTGATGTTATGAGAAAGGACGATTAGTAAATAAGGGCGAAATTGGGGAAGAGGTGGGATATAACCGATATCGATTGTCTATGACCGATATTGGTTAGGTGACCGATACCGGTTCCTTAGGGCACAATATAACCGGTATCGGTTATAGGTCGAAAACCTATAAAAATAAAAATATACTACTGTCATTGTCATATTGTCAATTTGAAAACCAATTTTAGTTGTCTGAGGTCTTTTGGCAAGATTGTTGAGTTTTTGGCTTAGGTGGCACTATTTGAGTGGAGAAGTGAGTGATTGGTAGGCCCTAGCGAGGAGGAGACAACATTTGATTGGTGGAGGACCCAGCAATGAGTTTGAGAGCCATGGAAACCATGCATGCCAGAGGAGCTGGAGTGCTTGGACCAACTGACCACCACCACCTATCCCACCACCACGACGTGTCATCATACCCGTAGGTTCGAAACCCTTCCTTATGTGAATTTGATGTTGTTAAGCTATATTTGGCGGTTTGGGTAGGAATCCATGTTTTGATAAAATAATGAATAAATTGAAGTTATTTGAAAAATGAAGAGGATAGATGGGTTAAATAGGTCAAGGCGGCGGGGTGGGTAAATAGAGAGAAATAGGGAAAGAATGGATTTGGGGGCCGCATCAGGTTTGGCTCGGTAATTTTACCACCGATGCTTTGGTCACTAAGCAACCGCATCGGTCAAGAAGTTGTGGGGCAGGGTGGTTTTGTGGTTGACCGGTGTCTGGTCGTAAGTCAACCGGCGTTCTTTGAGGGGGACCAGCGTGTCGGTCATGGGTGACCGTGATCGATCCCTAGTTAGGATTTTCTAATTTTTGCTTGGTTTTGTTGTGGTTGTTGTTATTTGGGTGTTTTGGTTATTGTTTGGGAGTCATGGTTATTGGGGTGAAGAGGGAAGGGGTAGAGGTAGATAGGAAGGTTGGTTGGTCGGTGGGGGGGGAAAATGGGGTGGTTGTGTGGTCGGGTTGTTAAAAGGGGGTATAGAAGGTTAAAGGAGTTGTTGTGATAAAGAGTAGGGCTAATGCAGTGAGTTGGTTTTGCAGCACGTCGCAAGAAATGACGATGAGGGATAGGATGCCCCCATTATTGAGACGGATGTAGCCACACGTGTCCACAGCGTAGTGGGCCATCATGCACGAGGTGGGACTCGGTGGAGTCCAGCGTTATAGGGCAATAGAGAGGGATCACAGTCTTATGGTCGCCCTCATCGAGAGATGGGATCCGGCGACCAATGTGTTCCATCTCCCGACTGGAGAGATGACCATTACATTGGAGGATGTGTATCGCATCCTTAGATTACCAATCGATGGAGAGGTAGTCTTCTAGGTGGATGCAGAGACAGCCATGGACATCATCTTACAGGTATTCGGGGATGTAGCCGCGCTATTGACTTATCACAGCACGAGCATCGCCTATGGGGATATGTATCGTGCCCACCGACATGAGACACGGCTTGCCATGTTGATGATGATTGGCATTACATGCTTCACCCTCCCGGACTCAGAGGGAGGCCACTTTCCACGGGCGCTGATGGGGGTATTACACGAGATGGTTGAGGAGCATACATGTTATGCTTGGGCACCAGTATACCTAGTGTAGTTATACCGAGAGCTATGGGGCTACCGCTTGAGATGAGGTGATTCGAGATTTGCTCTACGTTTTTGTTACACTCTCTGGGCATATGAGCATATCATATGCATTCGACCAGTAGGGCTGCCCCAGTAGCTAGGGCCACAGGTGATTTATAGATATGGCTTTCAGAGGTGGCTGGGGGTTGTGGGCCAGCCACGAGTGGTTCTCGCCAGACGGGATGTAGCGTATTACCGGCATGTATTAGAGGGCGTGACTGCCCTGGATATTGTATGGAGGCCTTACAGAGGTCATCAGCCCCGCAGAGGAGCCCGATCATAGTTGCGGTGGATCTAGTATACATTCTGGATAGCGGGACGGAGGCTAGGAGAGCATGAGCGGATACCCCTGGAGAGGGTACGACTACAGATGGGGCTACGACAGGATGAGCCACCTCCCTTCCCTCAGTACCGGAGGGATGATGTAGAGGCCCCACTGCCTGTACCACAGCCCATGGACCCAGATTGGGTAGCCGAGAGGCCTGCAAATGATACCGTGGATGACGCCGACTACACGGGATCATTTTTGGTATGGTGGGCACGAGAGAGAGCCGCAAGGAGAGCACAGCCCGCATAGCCAGACTTGGCGGCGGTGATAGCAGAGAGAGGACCAGCTCGGGGGCGTGCACAGATTATTACAGGGTAGCTTGCTGCTGCACATGTGCACGTATAGGTGTCTTACAGGGTCAGCTAGCCGAGCACGTGTACATCCACAGCCCCACGATAGCACCACCAAGAAAGACCAGCAGTAAGACAGTAACGCATCTGCCACACGTGCACCGCGAGGGGCACTATTATTAGGAGAGTTGGGGATAAGCCCAAGAAAGTGATGGTGGCATGGGCCCACTATATGGAGGCGAGAGCAGAGGCCCGATATTATCGAGATGTTCTTGATGGTACCAGATGACTATCACCATATGCGGCACACGTAGCCGAGACCTCGCGTAGCTAGAGATCCAGGGGTGTAGCCACGGCCAGTGGGTCCATTATTACGAGGAGGAGGCGAGAGGCAAAGACAGGGACCAGTAAGGAGACAGGTGGAGGGTGGTGGGGAGAGCTGAGGGATCCCTGCAGAGGAGATAGTTTGGGTTTGTACAGTGGATATGGGCACCGGTCTACGAACCGGTTATGTTTATAGAGGCCTGCGTGCCTACATATGATGTATTCATTCATTGATTCATTTATTGTAGATACCAGCCTGCGAGCCGAGTATATTTTTGATATGAGAGATCGGCCTATGAGCCGAGTCGAGATTATTGACAGTTATTGCAGCCTGCGTGTCGACTTTGTATTATTATGAGATCACAGAGGCCCCTATGCAGGGCACATTGTATATTTGAAACTTTTGATATATAGATATGATGATTTGGACCCACATGATGTGTTTAAAATGTTTTAAGTGCTTTGTCGATGGTTTGTGATATTTAAGGTATGATGAGTTTGATCCACATGGTTTATATATTGATGGTGTTGATGTCTTTTGTTGATGGGATGTATGTATAGATAGATGATGAGTTTAATTGACATGTTGTGTTATGAAATGTTGTATGTGTTTTGTCGCTGGTTTGTGATATTTAATGCATGATGAGTTTGATCCACATGGTTTATATATTGATGGTGTTGATGTCTTTTGTTGATGGCTTGTTTGTTTTTGTAATATAGATAGATGATATTGATGAAATTGTGATGAGATATGGATTTGATGAAAAATTATAGATAATGGTGTTGTTTATGCAGGAAAAAGGGACGGGCGCCACAAAAATTAGGTAGAAAATAAAGAAAAGAACTATGTGTAAAAAAAGTATGTATGTGACCGATATCGGTTAGATAACCGATGTCGGTAGGCAATAAACCGATATCGGTTAGCTAACCGATACCGGTTATTCAAATATGAGCTTTTCTAAAAATAGAAAAGCTTGGGTGGCAACTGAAGTTCTTATTTTGAGCATTCTTATTTTTAGAGTCATGCAACAAGTTAAATACGTGAATGTGACGCTGTTTGATGACTGATACATGTGATTGCATGAAAGAATTTGAGTGATAAGGAGGAAAGAGATAGATGAAGTGAATGTGGGCTAAGATTCAGAAAGCAGAAAGGTAAATTTGAAAAGGGTGGTGAACATGGCTGAACGAGGAGAAGCATCCAGTAGGTAGGGACGAGAGGGAAGACAAGTTCCACCTCAAGCTGCTGCAGCCCAAGAGGTAAACATTTTGGTTGTAATTTGATTCTTGCTTGTTTTGTGAATAGGATGAGAGATGTGTAAGTGGGTAAAGATGAGAAAGAAAAGGTGATAGGAAAGGTTTTGGGATGGGGTGAGTGCTATGGGGTAGGTAAACGGGGTGGTCACGTATGTTTTTAGGTATAAATAGGAGTAAACGTGTAACATCCTCATTTTAGACAATAGAACAAATCAATTTTATTTTTTTGATAATTGCATCCACGGTTCTAAATACATAATTTAGAACTCACAATTCAAATAACCATTCATATAACAGATAACCATATGCAGCTGTAATGACTCGGAGTACCTCCGATCTATTCATTCCATGACTCGGTAATCTACCGATCTATTCATGAGAAATAAGAGTTGGCGTTTTTATTTAACACATCACTCTTGCGGTTCTCTTCCCTATTCTAGGATTCGGAATGCTCTGTCCAAGGAACCTAACTGAATAATTGTTACCATTATTCATCGGCATCTCATCCCTTAGACTAGGTGAATTAGGACAACACAATCAGCAACTTGCGATACTTTGGCCAAAGATTTGAAACATACTGCTTATGTCTCGTATTCCTTAACGACATACTCGTCAATCTGGAATACGTCCTTCACCCCATTCCCATGTTATGTAGAATGTCTTATACCGACTTCTGTCAGTCCCTTTTATCCCAGTTAATCACTCGAGAGCGGATTAGTAAGGTAATGTTGATGTAAAATCACAGCACACCGGACGTACATCAAAGCTTCTAGGTTGATGTTCGAGCATCCAGTGTGATTGCACAACATGGAAACCTCTCTCCAAGCGTGGACTTGTGAAACCGAGAGAGGAATCTCCAGAGAAGGTGGTTCTGCTCCTAAACTACTTGCCACAAGCTATTCCGGTGTAGGCAAGCTAATCTAATCCTAATCTAACCATGCCAAGGAGAGAGAGAGAGAGAGAAGGGAAAAACAGCAAAATCCTACACTAATACGGTGATACACCGAGAGAAGGAGAATGTTGGACATCTATCAAAACTACCATGGGACAAGGAGAGGTGAGTAAAGGGAAGGATGGACAGATGCATCACAGGCCAAGGATAGATTTCACACGAAAATGTCCCAAAACTCCATGAACACAGCTCAGAGACTGCAATGAACATTCAACACATGCACAAATACACCTGTAATGAAGAGAGGCAAGAAGAAAACAAGCAAAAATGAGAAAGGATGGACAAATGCATCACAAAACATGTTTTGTTGCTTGTAAGTTTACTGAACATCATTCCATTAATAAGAGGAAAAACGCCATTACTGAGCAAGGGAGGAGGTTCAAACTCCATTTTCAACCCTAGAGAAGAAAAGAAGGGAGAGCAGAGCAGAAAGAATGAACAACTCCTTTCTATTGAGCCAAATCTAGCTTTTTACATTGCATGGGTCGAGCCTAGGGGACAGAAACGTGGGAAAACGTGTAAGCCCATTCCTCATTGAATGCCAACACATTAAAATGGCATAGGATACCTTACCAACCCATACCCTGCCATCTTTGACCGATTTGGAGGAGAATGCGACCCATTCTGCATTAATTTGGCCGTTGAAATGTCACTTCTAGCCGTGCACACGCGTCAAATCTGTTTCTCGATTTTCTCTCTTTAGACTAGACCAAAACTCAAGATTGATCCCAGAATCATGTAGAGAATTTCATAAGCTTTCCGTTGATATAAAGAACGTGGAAATCCAAGCTCTGGATCAAAAGATATGGTGATCTGAAGATTTAGGGCACGGAGCAGACCAAAACGGATTTTGAAATATTTCCCGCGCTCTGCCACTTGGATGACACGTGGCATGCTCATATTGGTCGCGCAATTCTCTCTCCTCGTCTTTGGCGGGCTGTCTTTTTGAAATTTCCTTGTGGGCCGACTTGGACACGTGGCACCATTTCATTGGTTGTGCGCCGACCCTTTAAAACTTGCCCTTTGACTTTTTGACTTTTCTCCTTGAGACACGTGGCGCGATCTCATTGGTTTTCAGACCTGCCGGCTCTTTCGCGTCCTTCGCGTCTTTTCATCCCGGATGTTCCAAACGCTTAGTGCTCCTTGTGCGATTTCGCGTGAACCGGCGGTTCGCGTCCATTTGTCCCGCTTGTCCCAGCTTGCCTCCGGACTGCTTTTGACCTTTTTCACCCGGTTGGTGGTTCGCGCCTTTTTGGCCCGATGTCCCAATCACTTTTTTGCTGCTTGCTTATTTCGGCCGATTCAGCCGGTTCGCGTACTTTTGTTCCACTTGGCCCACGTTGTTTTGGACTACCTTGACTGACTTCGGCCGATCCGGTGGTTCGGGTCCATTTGACCCAAACATCCCTGATCGTCCCTCTCGTGCATTAGTCGATTTTTCCGGTCGAACCGGCATTTCGCACCCGCCGCGTACTTTTGTCCCAGATGTCCCTGTTTCACTCGGAAATGCTTCGTTCCTTGTAGAAACAGATAAGGTTAGGGTTAGGAGGAATACCTGTAGAATGTCGAGAAGGTGTGCGCGTACCGTAGAGAAAGATCAGGCTGACTGCGAAGAACTCCTTTTTGTCTTGGAAGGACTACCTGCAAATAAGAACACAAGACCACAAGATTTTGATTAGATAATAAATGAGGAAGCTCGCCTTGGGCCAGGAAGTATGAAACTTCCTTTCGAAGGTGGTCAGTTCCCCTGCTAATATGAATTAACACAAAATACTGTAGAGTACTAATTAAATTGTTTCGTGGAACTGGGTAGGGAAAAGGCTGTTTTCCTTGGTTTTGATCAAAGGAACCGATGCCGGTTATCTATAACCGATGGCGGTCACTGATAACCGATACCGGTTGGTTCCAGGATCTTCTGGGCTGGTTGTGGTGTTTGTAATGGCTGGTTTTTGGATAGTATTGAGAAATGGGATGGTTAGAAGCTAAAGAATGATGGTTAGAGGCAATGGTAGGTTAGATAATGGATTCAGGAACGGATTTGGGAAGATTACAATTCCAAAAGCACAAGAAGTGTTATAATGGAGGACATGCAAGATATAACTTACTGGTTTTTTTATGAAGGTGCAAGTTGATCTCCTTTGCTGCCAACTCTTCTGGTTTCTTTACTCGTCTCTGCTTGGTCAAGTGAAGTTCTGGACTCTGCCGATCGCTTTGGACTCTCCTTTGATTAAAAATCCTTCGACTGATCTCCAAAAATGAAATTCCGATCCGTTGTTTTGGTTTGGGGAGCCCATTTACAGGGAACCGATGGCGGTTGCGTAACCGACGGCGGTCGAGTAGGAACCGGCATCGGTTAGGAAAAAGTAGGCTATTTTTAGTAAAATAGCCCACCTTCCCTGCTTTTCTCCCGAGAGATCAGTTGCGGGCTTGGTCAAGTGGCTAGAAGGTCGGCTTTGGGTGCGAGTAAGGAGGCATTAGTTATGGATGTGAGTCTAGACCAAGTCATGGGTCCTAATTAGGTTAGTTTAGGGTTAGGGCTAGGTCATGGTGAGGTGGCAAAGTGAGGTGGAGGGTAAGGTGATGTGGATTTATCAATTACAAGGTAATTAATAAATAATTGTGTAAGGTTTAGGTAATGAGGTTAGATTGCGAGATGAGATGCGGGTCACAAGGGGTCGTAAGACACAAATTTGGTGTCTACATTAGCCCCTTATTGTCGTGTAGCTTGTTCTGTAAAGCTGCGCGGACAATAATATGAAGTGGTTTCTCATGTTAAAGATATAGGTAATCCCCCTCAAATCTATCACAGATTGAGTGAACGGGAAATCAGGGATAGGGTTGATAAAGAGTATATGTGGTAGAGAGGATGGTAAGGTGATGGTGTAGGTCCAAGGAAGCAGACGCATGTTGAAATGCAATAGTACGACTAGGGTACATGATTTGACGAGCAAACCAGCAATGTATAGGCAAAGGTCGATAGTTTATCCAAACAAGGGTGATATAATCCTGGTATCCAAGGCATAGGAAGTAGCTCCAGGGTATATAACAGGTAAGGTACAGGAACGTTTAGGCATGTTCGGCAGTACCAAATGGTTGGTTTGGTTGAGATAAACGTCACGGTCTAGGTCTAGGCAAAGTTGGTCGACAGATCAAGTCAAGGACCCTAATCATGCTAAAACACGAACAAGTGAGCTCGATGAAACACAAGGTACAGGATAGATGGATAAAATAAAACGGTGATTGTGGGTATAGTATGGAAGTGATGCGGCCTTGGGTCGGGCCAAGTTGTTGGGTGGTGGCCATGGGTCAGCCCAAATAAGTGGGTTGAGGCCTTGGGTCGGGCCAATTGGTAGGGCGAGGCCTTGGGTCGGGTCAATTAGGTAGGTTGAGGCCTTGGGTCGGGCCAATTGGTAGGGCGAGGCCTTGGGTCGGGCCAAATAGGTAGGTTGAGGCCTTAGGTCGGGCCGAATAGGTAGGGCGAGGCCTTGGGTCGGGCCAAATAGGTAGGTTGGGGCCTTGGGTCGGGCCAATTGGTAGGGCGAGGCCTTAGGTCGGGCCGAATAGGTAAGTTGAGGCCGTAGGTCGAGCGGACAAGTGAACAAATGTTGTGCAAAGAAAGGTGGACGAGAGGCGATATTGGTGAAAAAGAGGCAAGGAGTAAGTAAGGGCAAAGAATGGGGTGAAAGTTGGGTAGAGAACCGATGTCGATTCTGCATGACTGATGATAGAGAAGATGTATTTGTTTAACATCTAAATAAAACTGAATATGTATGGTGATTTGAGTTATGATAATAATAAGAATGTTTGCGTTGTGACTTTTGGTGTTTTGAAAAAGGATAAAGAGGAATGTGATTAAATAGAAATACACAGAAATATTTATTATACCACACATGATAGATTATGGTAGGGGATGGTCGAGCTAACCTTGGGAGACCCCATGTCTCCAAAGTGCTGCCTACATAGCCCATTGCACAAAGCAAGGAGGGGCCTCAGACCGATGTAGTTCTCCCTTAGGACCAGGGAGAGGTGAATTTAGGCAATTTGGTATGGTTTAGGCAATTGGTTGGTTGGTAAAAATATTGATATTAATATTGGTAAGGTAAGGTTGTTGGTGTTGGTAATGAATTGGTGATGTTGTAAAAGGTATAAGGGAAGTGAAAGTTAGCCTACCCAAGTAGAAGGGAACCATGTCCTGATTAAGATCAACACACAATCCTAGATGCGAGGAAAAGAGGAAAGAGTGCTCCGTAGGTGAAAAGAGCTAAACAAACCACACAACGTAGAATGAGCTTGAAGCCCTAGGTACCGTGCATAGACGAGAAGTCAATAGGTGAAAAGAGTTGTATGATCACAATATATCAGGTGTACGTTACGTCCCTTGAGTGGAAACAAATGGTGAGGTGATGTGGATGATATAGCTGAGGTATAAAGAACTTGTTATAACGAAAGAGAACCTACCCTAAATAGACAAGTCCATGACCCAAAAATTTCTTTTGTATGAGGCTTTTATTTTATTGAATGTAGACTGATCGATGCGGGAAGTCTGCAAGGGATATTGATTGTTTTATTCTTGAGGTCTTCACGAAGCTGATCAATGCGAGAAGCTTCGGATAAAGGCTGACTGTGTATAGCTGTCCTTCGGGGGAGCAGTCTATTTATAGTAGCAGAGATGATTTTAGTGCATAGCTGTCCTTCAGGGGAGCAGTCTATTTATAGTAGCAGCAATAGTTTGGCATATAGCTGTCCTTCGAGGGAGCAGTCTATATTTAATTTTAGATAACTAGATGTTCTTTTGGCGTGAAGCATCTAGTTTAGTAGGAAGTTTGACTCAAGAAAATCCCATAAGAATACGGCTTATTCTAAAACTTTGAAGTCATGGACTAGACTAAAAAGGGGAAGGCATCGTTTAGGTGAGGTGAGAATCAAACTATGTGAGCTTGATTTTTATTCGGAGATATAGAAAACAAAGTGTATGTAGCGGTAAATGAGCTCAAGGGACGAGCAGTAGGTAGATAAGGAGTGATATAACACTAGATTCAACAGTAGAATGGTCGAAGATGCAAGGCATTAAGGGGTTCAGGCTCAGGTTTACCATTAAGCGAAGCTAAACGATAAGTGCCTGATCCATAGGTGTGAGTGATTATATAAGGCCCAATCCAATTGGGAGCAAATTTTCCACGTTTGCTCTTTTCTAGTTTGGTTACATGTTGATTCTCTTTGAGGACAAGATCACCAACCTTAAAGGTACGCTCATGAAGTCGCTTATCATAAGCACGCTTGATGCGTTTTTGATAGATTTGAAGATGATCAAGAGCTGTAAGACGACGTTCGTCAAGAAGCTCCAATTGGGCTAACCGCTCTTGGCGGAAATCATCGTTGGTGAGAAAAGTTAGGAGGGATAGATTCAGGATCCATCGACTCCGTGGGTGACGAAGGCAAAATGGGTGATGATGGTTCGGTAGGGGTGACGTCGTCCTCTTCCAGAAGGCAACTGTCACGAGGTTCTTTTGGGGTAAGCGTTCCTGGAAATCCAAGACCACTACGATCATTATGTTTGCGTGTGGTGATGGGGATGAGCGTGTGTCGGCCTTGTTCATAAAGGCCGAAACCAAAGCCTTTCCAAGCACAGCGAGTCAAGAAGGTGAGGGCGAAGCGTCGATTTGTCAGGTATTGGAAATCAGATTGGAAAGGAACCACACCAAGAGGAGGTTCAGGGATAATGGAGGATGTGTCAACACCCCCATACGTTAGGTTAGTGCGGCAATGGGGTGGTCCGTAAGAGATTACCTCCCCCACGCGACAGTCGTAGGTGGGATGCGCATGTAATTGTCCGTACTCCTGCGGGGTAGGGAAAGAACTAACGTTATATAGGCGGTACTCCCCCAGCGTGAGGCGATGAAAAACATCTACTAAGGGGTCGGAGGTTGGGATGTTAGCTGCGGGAAGAGAAGTGGTTTGTGCGATGGTGGTTTCATCAGTTGAAGGCGTAGGTGCAGTTGAGGTGGATGGTTGAGGTACATTTGAAGAGGATGGTTGGGTTGAATGTATGGGTGTCTTAATTGGTATAAGCACATCGTTTGGGCGGTATAACATATTGCAGGTTTTGAATGGGGGAGGGTCAGCTTTTACGGTGTAGGACTTTCCCTCATACTCAAATTTTATGCATCGATGTAATGTTGAGGGAACGCATCCCATGGCTCGAATCCAAGGACGACCCAGCAATATATTATATTGGAACTCTCCTTCAAGGACATAGAAGAGTTCGGGCAAAGTACGTGGGCCTACGCGAATGTTGAGGATCACGGTGCCTAAGGTAGAAGTAATAGCGTCATTGAATGATCGCAACATGATGGGGTTGGCACACATGCAACTAGAAGGGATGTTCATTTGTTGGAAGGATTTTGAAGAGATGATGTTTAGGCTAGCGCCCCCGTCAATCATAACCCGACGTACTCGAATGTCTCGGACGTAAGCGGAAATGAAAAGGGCAGGGTCAGGGTCTTCTGCACCAAAGTCGATAATTTCATCTTCCGAGAAACTAACCACAGCGGCTTGTTGTTTTGAGACAGAAGTGGTGGGGGAGATAGATTGTTTGGTGAGAGAGGCAACGTGATTAGGTGTTAGAATGGAGGCCACGGGCAGGGTTTCATTGGGAAAAACCTCTATCCCTTGAAGGATCTCAACGAGAGCTTGTCGATGAGATTCGAGGTGCGAATGAGATCATATAGTGTCATTTTACGGGCGATTGATGAAATTTTGTTTGATCATGGTTCGGTGGGCAACTCCATTAGAGACGGGATAGGCGGGTCCGCGAATAACCACTTTAGGTGGTGGTGTAATCGGGATGGTTGAAGGAGAAAGAGATGTCGTAGGTGTGTTTTCTTTTGCTTTCCCATTGTTTTTCTGTCCTCGAGTAGCGACACTAATCATATTAATCTCGTAGATCTGAGATGAGGAAGATGGTTGGGATAATTCATGGTCTTCAAGAGGTGGGGTTGTAATAATGATAGATCTTGGTGAGGCGGGGATAGATGATATAGTAGAGGGAATTGACGCTAGAGGTCTCTCCCTTCGTAAGTTGTCTTTCTTAATCTGTCTATCCGGGAGAGGTGGTGCGAAGGAGGGTTTTAGAGCTTTGCATCCCTCCACATCATGTCCTGGTGTGCGGTGATAAGCGCAGATTTTAGACTCATCGTAACCCATAGGTCGGGGTTTAGACGGGTCATAAGGTCTAAGTGGAGGTAGGGAAATGGTCGCATTCTCCACCAACATAGCAAGGATTTTGGCGTAAGATCCTTTGAGTGGGTCAAAATCGGAAGAGGATGAGGGTATTGATTGTGTGGGTTGTGGTAATGTTTGGGCGTGTTTAGTTCGTATGGGTGATGGTTTAGCCGAGGGGTGCTGACACATGTTTTTCACTAAACGTGGTTTCTTGGACACAGAAGTTACGTTCAGCTGGTTAGATGATGAGGCTACAGATGGCATGGTAGCGGGAAACAACCACGGAGAAAGGGGAGTGACAGAAAATAAATCCTTTGATGATGGGATTGGTTTAGGGTTGATAGGTGGACCGGATACGCGGGGTAACGATGTTGTGATACCCTTTGATCTCTGTATAGGTGTAAAAGGCGTAGGTTGTTTTGCAGAAAACAAAGGAGGTATGATATATTGATGTAAGGTGGAGGGATGAGGTCCCAATATGGAAGGTGGGTGTGAAGATGAGGGTTTTGATAGAGGCCCGGATTGCGTTTGTCTCCTAGGTGGCGGGGCGGGTTTATTTTGGGATAAATCGAGTCGCTTAGGCGGGTGTGTTAGACTGGGCATTGGTGAGGTCCCAAGCATGGGGGAAGATCTGGTTAAGTTGATAGAAGTGGACGGGGAATTTGGTAGAGGTGAGGGGGGTGAAGGTGAGAACAGGGGCATTTTAAGCTTCTGTAAGCATTTCGGGTAGATGGTGGAGACATCGGGATCAGTCATTTGCATTTGAGTAGGAAAAGGGGTACTCAAACGTTCCCATAGGACCTGTCTATCTTCTGTGGAATGACAGTCTCCAGGTGTAATTTGTAATTTTGGTACAGAAGAAAAGTGAGTTGTAATTCCAGTCCATTGCGGGTATGACACAGGAGGCAGATGAGGCACTGTATCAATAGATGTTAGGAGGTCAACCGGTTGTTGAAAAGATTTAGGTGATGAGGGACTAATAGGCAGAAGGGCATGTTGGAGGGGGTCTGTCACGGCTAACGAATTTAATGATGTCGGTGCGAGAGATTTCTCATCTAAGGATGTCAAAAGGAGTGGCGTACCCTCCTCTTGTGCGGCAAGAGTGGTAGAAGGAGACGTCTGGGAAATGGATAGATTAGACAACATCCGCTCGCAGTTTTGTAGGGATGTGGTGTAAGAAGACTCATTAATGGGAAGGGAAGCCTGGGCAGCTAACTCTTCTATGGGTAAAGGAATGATTTCGCTTTGGCTTGATGGTGGTAAAGGAGGTTCGGGCTCTGTGTTAATGAAGAGGCTTGATTCAAAATTTTCTCGATAGAGGCTTTTGGCTGGGTATCGAATACTGCATGGATCTCATGAACACTCTCCTCAGCTAAGATATCTTGGTTTACGTTGCTGCTGGACGAGTGATTCGGGAATGGCTTGTTGAAAATTTTCAGATTTCGGTTAGCAGGGGCATTAGGATTATCGAGTGTTATATCCCCTGCATCAACCATTTCCTGCACTATGTTTTTCAACATCTTGCAGTTTTCATGACTATGTCCTTTTACGCGGTGAAAGTTACAAAAGTCATTTTCTTTGTACCAGGAAGGTATTGCGCGGGTGGAGTCAAACCCAGAGTGAGGTTTTACAGGGGGCAAGGTGATAGCCCCAGCTTTGAGCAATTTCTCTAGGATGACGCCATAAGTTTCTCCCAAGGGAGTGTAATTGGTGGGCTCAGCTTTGTATTTATAGGTGGTTTTTGGTGGAGTATTGGACGGTGGTTGGGATTTGACCATCACCGCGTGGACAGCTCCTTTTGATTTAGAAGAGGTTGACGCGTGAGGAGTGGTGGTATTTGGTTTATTGGTAGAATCAGGAGTTCGGAAAGTGGAGTTCTTGTTGCGCAACCGCAATTTCTCTTCCTCTAAGGCTCGAATTTCTAATTTTCGAGCCATAGTAAAGGCCTCGTCGAATGTACGGAAAGTTTGAATTTGGAGGGTAGGGGAGATGTGCTTAGCGCATGCCCGCGTAAAGAGTTCGATAAGTTCGGTTTGAGGCAAGGCATACGTAAGTTGGTTGATAAGGCCCCGCCATCGTCCAACGAAATCTGCGATAGATTCGTCTTCGAATTGTCGGATGGCATAGAGGTCAGTGATAGATACTTTCTTGGCAATGTTAATGGAGAAATGATCCAAGAAAGATTGGGCTAGTTGGTTAAAAGAGAAGATCGAGTGCTGGGTTAAAGCACTGTACCACTCCAAGGCGGGTCCTGATAAGGACATGGGGAAGGTGCGGAGTAACAAGGCGTCATCATGGGCAATCAAATAACAAGCATGTCTAAATGATCGCAAGTGTTGTTGAGGATCCTCTTTACTGTTAAAACGAGTAAACTTTGGCAACTCCCATTGAGGAGGATATGAATGAAGGGGGACAGAAGGGTGAATGGGCTCCCGACAAACTTGCTCGTATGTCAAGGCGCTACGACTTCCTGAAACGGAAGCCTCCAGGTTTTGCATTTTGTCCATCATTTGCTTGATGAAATCTGTGGTTGGATGAGGTGATGGTGCCACAGAATAGGGATGTCCCATATAAGGTGTTGAGGTTACTGGATACGTGTATGGGAATGAAAAGGTAGGCGGAGCTTGAGAAGGAAAGCTCGTTTGAATAGGTGGCAGAGAGTAAGTCATGAATGGAGTGGTCTGAAAGAGAGACGAGATAGGGGCAGTTGGTGGTGGCGATACATGGGGTCCAAGATTAACAAAAGGAAAGCTAATCGGGGTCGTATGAACCTCTGCCGCTGTCGGATTGGGAGACGGGGCTAGTGATGCGGGAAGTAAGGTATTGTTATCAGGAGGAGTAGGAGCTAAATGAGCAGCTATACTAATAGGCATGCCCATAAGGAGCTGACCATCAGGCGCACGGTCAGGGGTATGAGACAAATAGTATTGTACAGCGCTGGGATTAGCATCCAGAAACTTGGCAAAGTCCTTGTCTCCTACAGGAATTTGGGGGATCTCACTGGTGTCCGTAGGGTTTCCTATAGAATGTGAAGGGGGTGATTCAGGCAAAGAAACAGAGCAAGCGTGTGAAACCATGGCGGCGGCTTGCTTCCGAGTGATGACAACCATAGACCAGAACACACAGGAAAGTTTCAATCTATCAAGGACAAAAACAACCTCAGAATGGTGAATTTAGCAAGTTGCTGGTTTGTCAGGGGCTGAGAGAGACAGTAACCGATATCGGTTTGGTAACCGGTGTCGGTCACAGGGAAAACGACGTCGGTCCCTTAACCGATGCCGGTGTCAAAAATCTAGAATAAGAAAATACAAAGGGGTTGCTAATTTGATTTTTAGCAACGTTGAGTAGTTTAGCAACTTATTGATCACAGAAGACAAAGTATGACAGAGAAAACAGGATTTGAAAACAAGCAAGAGGCACACGCAAATGCAGAGATTAACCTTAGGGTTAATTTTAATTATTGTGGGCTTATGCCTTTAGACGTAGAATGATGTCAGAATCCTAAACAACAAGACTTAGGGGAAATGTCAAGTTTGTTTTGGCTTATAAGGTTACCTCAATCGGGCGGAGGAATACCGCGGAAAAGGGGGGATGTTTGAGATGTTGTGTTAATTGTGAAGTGATTCAGTATGTGTTGTGCAGTGAAACTAAGGTTAATTTCCTGTCAATACCGTGGATATCACCCCCACGTGTACGACCTGTTACTTAATCTATGTTCACTAGAATTGAAAAACAACAGGCAGGAATGTAATGCATGTGTTTTAAAACCCAAATCGAAAGTGATATTCGATGAAGCAAAAGAGATGACTTTTACTAATGCAAGATGCAAAAACAAAGCAAGTTCTTTTACCAGAATAATAAAATACCCTGTGAATATCTCTAGAAGAAGAAAACAGCAAGTATGAAATAAAGAAAAACCCAAAATGGGTCCCACCGGGCGTGCCAAAATGTTTCACTCGGAAATGCTTCGTTCCTTGTAGAAACAGATAAGGTTAGGGTTAGGAGGAATACCTGTAGAATGTCGAGAAGGTGTGCGCGTACAGTAGAGAAAGATCGGTGATCTGCGAAGAACTCCGTTTTGTCTTGGAAGGACTACTGCAAATAAGAACACAAGACCACAAGATTTTGACTAGATAATAAATGAGGAACTGCCTTGGGCCAGGAAGTATGAAACTTCCTTTCGAAGGTGGTCGATTCCCTGCTAATATGAATTAACACAAAATCTTTGTAGAGTACTAATTAAATTGTTTCGTGGGCGGGTAGGGAAAAGGCTGTTTTCCTTGGTTTTGATCAAAGGAACCGATGCGGTTATCTATAACCGATGGCGGTCACCGATAACCGATACCGGTTGGTTCCAGGATCTTCTGGGCTGGTTGTGGTGTTTGTAATGGCTGGTTTTTGGATAGTATTGAGAAATGGGATGGTTAGAAGCTAAAGAATGATGGTTAGAGGCAATGGTAGGTTAGATAATGGATTCAGGAACGGATTTGGGAAGATTACAATTCCAAAAGCACAAGAAATGTTATAATGGAGGACATGCAAGATATAACTTCCTGGTTTTTTTTTATGAAGGTGCAAGTTGATCTCCTTTGCTGCCAACTCTTCTGGTTTCTTTACTCGTCTCTGCTTGGTCAAGTGAAGTTCTGGACTCTGCCGATCGCTTTGGACTCTCCTTTGATTAAAAATCCTTCGACTGATCTCCAAAAATGAAATTCCGATCCGTTGTTTGGTTTGGGAGCCCATTTCTGAGGAACCGATGGCGGTTGCGTAACCGACGGCGGTCGAGTAGGAACCGGCATCGGTTAGGAAAAAGTAGGCTATTTTTAGTAAAATAGCCCACCTTCCCTGCTTTTCTCCCGAGAGATCAGTTGCGGGCTTGGTCAAGTGGCTAGAAGGTCGGCTTTGGGTGCGAGTAAGGAGGCATTAGTTATGGATGTGAGTCTAGACCAAGTCATGGGTCCTAATTAGGTTAGTTTAGGGTTAGGGCTAGGTCATGGTGAGGTGGCAAAGTGAGGTGGAGGGTAAGGTGATGTGGATTTATCAATTACAAGGTAATTAATAAATAATTGTGTAAGGTTTAGGTAATGAGGTTAGATTGCGAGATGAGATGCGGGTCACAAGGGGTCGTAAGACACAAATTTGGTGTCTACGAGTCCTGTTGCTATTTGGGCCGCTTGGAGGCTTTTCGGCCGATCCACGCCTTTTTGTCCCAGATGTCCCAATTGCTCCTAGGACTAGGACTTAGCCGATTTTCACCATTTTTTCTGGATCAACCTTCTTGCCTTCTGCAACCTTTTCCCGCATTTTCTCAGAGCTTGCTCCTAACTACCTGGACAGGAGAGTTAGAAAAATATCTGAGAGAACCTCAGAAACATGATGTTTGCTCTGAATCAATCAATGTGCCTGGGACTTGAATATTCTGATGCATGTTATCAAAATTACCCAGGGGGGGTGAAATTTTGACAACAGTTTGGCGACTCAGTGGGGTCATCTGACTGCTAGATGAAAAGACCAGTAGCCTGAAGCAATCCATTGGGCATGGAGTCATAAGCAAGCCTGAAAACTGATCTGAACTTGAAAATCTCCCCTCTGAGCCACTTGGAAACCACCGGGCATGGAGTTGTTCTCACCAAAACCACTGAAATGAACTGTGCCAGAGCAAAACCAGCAACACCAAAACTATGTACAGAACTGAAAATCATACATGCCCCAAATGGAACATGCAGAGTGTGCACAAGCACTTTTTCTACCGAAAGCAAATCTACCTACTCTACTCTAGCTGGAAGCAAAGGCAAGCTAAACAAACCCTGCAACTGGTTGTGAGAAATAGCTTCCTTTCTTCAAAATTGGCAGCCATGCAATTGATTTGGCACTGATCATGGCTGTTTGGATGGATGGAAAATCAACAAGAAGCTGGTCTTCTATCCAAATCATCAAGGTATCAACTGAAAAATCCAATACCTCTTTTAGTTGCTCTGCATTTGGATTGGAGAGGTATGGCAGCTGATCCTTGGTACTTTGTAGCTCATCCTCATGCTCAGAAGCAAGCATGACTGGTTGTGGCTTCTCCTTTGGCTCCAATGAAGCCAAATACCTGATTGGGCAAGGTATGGTCCTTTGAGTATGCCCATTGCTGTGATTTTCAACTCCAAGAATGGAGTCTTCTTGTAGACCCTCCTGAATGGATGATGTGGAAGAAATGGTGAAATTCTTCTGTCCTTTCTCTTCTTCCAATGAAGAACATGGAAGATTAAAATCTTCCAATCTTGATTACGAAGAGCTATTATAAGATGCAAAGTGCTGCAAATGAATATTCTCGTTCGGGACAGCAGACTCTTATGTTTGGAATGTGAATGATGAAAGAGAGAATGGTGAAAACTCAACCGGCTCTTCTCCATCAAAACAATCCTCCAAATCGGCAATGTAAACCGCCTCATTGCTGTCCCGCTGTTCATATTCAACTTCCTCCATGGTGTCCTCTTGATCTGCAACTTGACCACCATAGTTTCCTTCACTCTCCAATATTGAGTTTGAGAGATCAAACTCCTTTTTAGTAATAGAACTTGAGAGAGATGAAGTGGAAAGAAGAACCGAAGGTTCTCCTGTAGCCTGCTTTGTGCTCAAAGCCCTTGGATCTACACTTTTCTCCTCCATAGCTAGGGTGTGCTCCTCTTCTTTTGGATTTGGAGCAGCTTCTCCTTCCTCTAATGTTTGAAGACAATCTTGCTCTTGATTGAACTCTTCCTCCAGCATGAAGTTTGTCAAGTCAAACTCTTCAATCTGCTGCTCTAGAGGACAAGTTGGGACTGCAAGATCTTCTTCTTCTGCTGCAACAAAATCAGTCCTGACCACCATTTGTTCTCCAACCCTAGCCTCTTCTGTAGGCTTAACCATCAAGGGGATCTTTGTCATCCCAAATCTAAGAGCCCAACTCTTCAGACTTTGAATTTCTTCATCTTTGTTTGGCCTCTCTTGTTGCTTTGTTGTTTTCCTTGACTGGCATTCTGATTTTCATCCTCCCAACATGGATTTGGGAATGCAAGAGGAGGAATGGGTTGAAACTCAACCGATTTTACATTTTTTTGTGGTGGTGGAGGAGGTGAAACCTCTTGTTTCTTTGGAGGAGGGGGTGTTTCTGTTAGCTCTTGTGGAGGGGATGACTGTTTGGAAGGGAAGAGGAAAGAAGAATCGAGGTGGGGTGGAAGACTAGGGGATGGAGGGATGGATTCAACACTTGGGACAGCAGATGGGGAGTTTAAATGAGATGGTGCTACTTGAGTAATGGAAAGAGAAAAACCAGATGATGGTGTAGAACTTACCCATTGACAAGGTTGTTCAACAACAAGTCTGTAGGCCTCTATCTCTGCTGTCCATTGTGCAAGTTGGGGCAGCATCTTTATCATGAAGTCCAGCTTCTCCTGAGGGCTGTAGTGCCTTGGAAAAGGTCCCACCCATGGACAGGGTGCTCCATAACCGATTCCAAAAGCTTTCATTTGTGCTTGAGCCCTGGACTGCACCATCCCCACCTCCATCTTTTGGATTTTCTCCAACAGACCAGCATCTTGGATCTGATGGTCTTCATTGTATGCACACCCTTGCTCTTGGAAAGCTCCATAGCCAAACTAACTTTGGCACTGCTGTTCATATGAGTATGCATGCTGATCTGGAGGATTTGTAAAACATGTTGGAAGTGGAAAATACTGCTGTTGTTGATGTGAATTCCATGATGGAAATGAAGCCATGGTTGTACAACTTCATGGAATGGAAAAGAATGAAAGGGATGGAAAGAAGGATGAATGAAAAATGGATGGAAATGAATGGAAGGAAAGGTGCAGTAACTTCGAGAGATGGGTTGTTGACTAGATGGAGTCGCGGATGTGTTTGCAAGTGCCTCTAAAGGATGAAATCTTCATAGGAACACATCAACCTGCAAAAGATGAAGTGAAAGACCTCTAAGGTCCCACCGGGCGTGCCAAAACTGTTGATGCAAAATCACAGCACCCCTGGACGCACATCAGGCTTCTAGGTTGATGTTCAGGCATCCAATGTGATTGCACAACATGGAAACCTCTCTCCAAGCGTGGGACTTGTGAAACCGAGAGAGGAATCTCCAGAGAAGGCTGGTTCCTGCTCCTAAACTACCTACCACAAGCTATTCCAGTGCAGGAAAGCTAATCTAATCCTAATCTAACCATGCCAAGGAGAGAGAGAGAGAGAGAGAGAGAGAAGGGAAAAACAGCAAAAGCCTACACTAAAATGGTGATACACCAGAGAAGGAGAATGTTGGACATCTATCAAAGCGCCATGGGACAAGGAGAGGTGAGCAATGGGAAGGATGGACAGATGCATCACGAGCCCAAGGATAGATTTCACACAAAAATGTCCCAAAAAACCATGAACACACTCGGACCTACAATGAACATTCAAACATGCACAAATACCACGCAATGAAGAGAGGCAAGAAGAAAACAAGAAAAAACGAGAAAGGATGGATAGATGCATCACAAAACACGTTTTGTTGCTTGAAGTTTACACAGAACATCATTCCATTAATAAGAGGCAAAAACGCCATTACTGAGCAAGGGGAGGAGGTTGGAACTCCATTTTCAACCCTAGAGAAGAAAAGAAGGGAGAGCAGAGCGAAAGAATGAACAACTTCCTTTCTATTGAGCCAAATCGGCTTTTTACATTGCATGGGTCGTGCCCAAGAGGACAGAAACATGGGAAAACATGTAAGCCCATTCCTCATTGAATGCCAACACATTAAAATGGTATAGGATACCTTACCAACCCATACCCTGCCATCTTTGACCGATTTGGAGGAGAATGCAACCCATTCTGCATTAATTTGGCCGCTGAAATGTCACTTCTGGCCGTGCACATGCGTCAGAGCCGTTTCTCGATTTTCTCTCTTTAGACTAGACCAAAACTCGAGATTGATCCCAGCAACATGTAGAGAATTTCATAAGCTTTCGGTTGATATAAAGAACATGGAAATCGAGCTCTGGATCAAAAGATATGGCGATCTAAAGATTTAGGGCACGGAGCAGACCAAAACGGATTTTGAAATATTTCCCGCGCTCTGCCACTTAGATGACACGTGGCATTCTCATATTGGTCGCGCATGTAATTCTCTCCTCGAGTCTTTAGTGGGCTGTCTTTTTGAAATTTCCTTGTGGGCCCCAGCTTGGACACGTGGCGCCATTTCATTGGTTCGCGCTGACCCTTTAAAACTTGCCCTTTGACTTTTTGACTTTTCTCCTTGAGACACGTGGCGCGATCTCATTGGTTTTCGGACCTGCCGGCTCTTTCGCATCCTTCGCGTCTTTTCATCCCGGATGTTCCAAATGCTTAGTGCTCCTTGTGCTGATTTCACGCGAACCGGCCGGTTCGCATCCATTTGTCCCGCTTGTCCCAGTTGCCTCCGGACTGTTTTGACCTTTTTCACCCGGTTCGGCCGGTTCACGCCTTTTTTGGCCCCGGATGTCACAATCACTTTTTGACTTCCTGTGCTTATTTCAGCCAATTTGGCGATTCGCGTACTTTTTGTTCCACTTGGCCCACGTTGTTTTGGACTACCTTGACTGACTTCGGCCGATCCAGCCGGTTCGGGTCTATTTGACCCAAACGTCCCAGACTATCCCTCTCAGCAGTTAGTTGATTTTTCCTCGGTCGAACCGGCATTTCGTGCCCGCCGCGTACTTTTGTCCCAGATTTCCCTATTGCTATTTGGGCTGCTTGGAGGCTTTTCGGCCGATCCACGCCTTTTTGTCCCAGATGTCCCAATTGCTCCTAGGACTAGGACTTAGCCGATTTTCACCATTTTTTCTGGATCAACCTTCTTGCCTTCTGTAACCTTTTCCCGCATTTCCTCGAAGTTGCTCCTAACTACGGGACAGAGAGTTAGAAAAAATCGAGAGAACCTCGAAACATGATGTTTGCTTTGAATCAATCAATGTGCACAGGACTTGAATATTCGATGCATGTTATCAAAATTACACAGGGGGTGAAATGTTGATAATAAACACGTTATATGGATGCTCCCGAAGACTAGGGATAAGATGACATACTGGGTCAATCCTAATTAAACCAGTGTGTCAAGATACTCCGAGTCTCCTAGGCAGCCATATAATGTGACCACATACCTAATCGGTCCAAAAGTAACTTGTACGAGATCAAGTGTAAATCTTAGCGATCAATGCAAAGGGTGTCGTCATAAGTCACCTGCATTGTTGTAACTTCGAGAAGATCCTAATCTTCTCGGAGGTACAACCCTGCAGTTGACTTGTGCCGTCAACCTTTAAATCCGCCTCGAAAAGATCTACTTAATACAATGCGTTACGCACGTTGAGTTTAAATTACAATAAAGACGTTCCCTTAAGGTTAGCCTTTCCCAAACCCGGGATTCCTCATCAAAGTATGATCTTTCTCAATTAAACCCACTACACAGATGAGTTATTAAGACCAAGGTCTCATCACGGAGCTCTTAGAATATATATGATTCGAAACAACGGAATTGGTCGATATCTCATAAATTTCTCATGAGATATCCATCTGAACCCCATTAGATTTATATCAGTTCTCATAACTGAATTTATATCATACTTATTAGCATCAAATATAAATGATTCAGAATCCAATTAAATGTTGTCCTGTCATAATCAGGACTAGGGATTAATAATTTAATTCAGTTTGTTTAGCGTTCTGTTTAGGTATATTTTAATCCTATCTTCCAAAGACAGTTACCTAAATTTCAATTTAGCTTATGATAGAACATACCAGAACTGCTAAACAATCATAAGAATTCAGTCTTATATTCTTGCAAAGCTTACATTGATAATCACAAAAGTCTCCAAATTATATAATAATAACAATGCTCTTTAGATCATTTGAACCGAAGAAGGTCAAACTATCAAGATAAGAATATAGACACATAAGTAACAATATCAATTTCCATTCCTTCAGAACTAATCAAATACATTGTATGCATTCCGCATACTTGATACATTACTCAACTGAAAAAGGAACATCTTTCCTTATATGGTACATTTAGAAAATCAAGATGTAATTCACTTATAAATCAAATTTAATCAATCTGATTATCCTATCAGATCTGCATGCTTTTACCACTTACGGCAACCATCTGCAAAAATAGTCAACATGAGTCAGTTCGATGAACTGAGCATGATAAGCACTAACTCTTAAAACAATTGCAATCCATCAATTGTTTTCATTAAACACCCTGTTTAAATGAGATCAATTCACCAAACAAGTAAACATATTCAGACTATGCCTTTGTAATACAAAAATGACTACAAATGTGTAACTTTATCATCGTTACAGAATAGTCCTAAACACTTCTCAAATATTTCATCAACATATTAGAAATCAAGAAGAACAAAAGTGTCCTAAGCAATTATTCATTGTAAATCCCAAGATGCACAAACATCAGGCAGTCATTATATTCAACTTAAAAAGAGGAATATCATATCAATCCTGAAACCGTCATTATGTAAAAATGATTACAGATGTTAGTTAAACAATTATATCAACTTATAATTTACAACAGAAGAGAAATAAACAATTGTACATATTTCCCTCTGAACTAGCTCATGACTGTACCGTCTTTCCAAAAGCAAGGCATTCACTTAATACACATGCAAATAAATCAGTCGAGTCCATCATCAGCACCACTATTTTAAAACTTACAACAATGCAACTACAGTACAGTAGCTCCCATGCCAAACAACGGTGTCTATCTACCAAGCAGACTCAGAACGACCTCACGCAAGAAGCGACAGGCAAGAAGACAACTACTGCCGTTACCTGTTTAGGTACAGTTAACTCCTAAATTCATTCATACTCAAAAATGGATATCAAAGCAAGGAAGGCGTAACACGCCTACAATCCCAATAACAATCTACAGCCCCTTCAATCCTTTTCAACACTGTAAGGCTTTTATACCCAAGGTCGAATTCAAAGGAACTCAATTGTTGCCACAGCCAACAAGAAACTCGAACTCCTTTGAGCAATGACATCTCCCTACGACTTAAGCAGAGAGAATTTTAAACGAAAACCACGCATCACGCACAGCCACATCAACTGGCATGTAATCTTAAAGAAAACACAACATAGAATATCGTAGTTACTTCTGAATGAAATCAGAGTAGAAAGTATGGTATCCATGACCTACTTCATAAAAGCCATTATACAAGATGTCAAGCTATTCACAGAAATCCAACAAGGCCAAATAAACATCACATGTTCAATCTCAGGCTTATACAGAAACAGTGACACAGATTACCACTCAAGGACTTTAAACTAAATCCGCAAACAGTATTCGCAGTATAGCTTATACAGAAGCCAAAAAAAACAAGATATCATCCCATATTCAAGGAATCCACAGGGTCAAATAATAGAGTAAACCCAACAGTCATAATTGAAGCAGTTACACTGTTTATCTGTCAAGAATTCAACTGAGTCCCAACAACAGTATAAGATAAAAATAGTTAATGATTCTATCTATGCCAACTATAGTAAGCATTCAAAATCAGGTGTAAGCAAATCAAATACCGATTTCATAACAAGGAATTCAACTGAACCTCGTCAAAATTCTCGAACAAGCTTACACATAAGGAAACGTAAATGCATACCCAGGGGGTCTGTACCAAAATTTATTACAAATAACAGAGGTCGTATGACCTGTTACTTCTACAAGACTCCCACGGAATTCAATTTATCAATATTCAAGATGTATCTAATTCCTCAACAACGGATCATAATATACGATTCTTTCAGAGGACTGCAAAGAGTCGTTTCAATACAATAATCATATGTATTTATATATCAATACTATCAATGGGTTGAATCCCCATAACCTCCACGCAAGGGGAAAAACAACTCCAGCAAGGTCGTAAATGAATACTGTAACACAGTGAGTTACCTTTCACAATAACTATAAAATTTTATAACGAAACCAAACCAGAATCATTATCACCACTAGATAACAACCACACGTGAGCTTATAAAAGAAAAAGGTCAATTAACTAAACAATCAAACAATGTCCATCAAGTATCTCTTGACATTTTCCACAACAAGCATTGACGGCAAAAATCGACAAGCATAACGATGCTGGCCCCTCACCCCTCACAAGAACAATTTATGGGCTCTCGCGAAAGCAGGCCGAGCATACATTCTTTTCATATATTTCACATATTTAAACCAGAATGCAAACACAAAGAAATAAAGCCACAGTTCGAATTTAATAAACACCCATCAAAGGATAAATGAAAAAATCGAACCATCATGAAGATACAGTGCCAAAATCACACAATGACATCCATAGAAAATCATCTATTTCCATAAATCATTTGAACAGAGTTGTTCTAATGAAATCACTTGAAAGACAGCAAGATTTTTAAAGGTTAGGGCCTAACATGCCTGGATATTTGCTCAAAATTCCGAAGCAGACCACTGAAAGAGCTCGGACTTCCTTTTCCTTTTCCAAGTTAGAGCGACCAACAAAATTTTTCTTTCCCCATGACATATATATTTTCCTTGCCAGAGAAAAGAGTTAGATAAGCTCATACTTGCCATGCAACACAAAGAAGGCAAAAGTGCGAAGAACCGGTGAATGAGCAGTGAAGAAAAACCGAAATTCGCGATAAGCCAAACAAAACAACAACTTTCCACATTGCATGCCTTCTCGTGAATTCCGAGCTCGACTACCAAGCTCATTAATTGCATTTACTCCAAGTTTCCCGCTCAAACTCCACTGCCACCGACCGCCAAAGTTGGCGATAGACATATAAAATCTCAAGACCATTTTCAGTTTTGGCGACCTGCCACGTCGGCTTAGGTTAGCCGTTTCTAAAACCTCCGCCAATACCTGTCCTTCATACTTATCCATTGTATTTAATGACATAGAAAATGCCGCCCATGGTTCGCACCCCTCCATAGGTCCCCAAAATCCTTGTTCAATAGTTAGGTTAGTAACTTAGGTTAGAATTTAGGATAATACTTAGTCTAACCACTTTACACATAGATACTAACTTAGAACATTAGCTCTTAGCCTAGGTCTAGGTTAGATTAACACTAATCTAACCCCTAGATTAAGTTTAGTTTTAGGTTACTAACATTAATAATTCCAGTCAGGTCTAGATTCCGCACGCTCAGAAAAAGACTTACAACATGCATTCTTGAACAGGGTTAGCTCCTATTCTGCCTTAGGATACAGAATCTTATGTAACTGAATTATTACCTGGCCCACGATCGAGACCTTCCAGATATACTTCGATATCGGGTACCAATCCATTTCACATGATCAACCTGAGTTATACTCCGGACTAGTTTATTCAACGAATTCAAACCTTACAACCTGCGAAAGGTTTATAATTTTCTTTTAATTCATCACGAATAACTTAAAGCAATACTTGGATCAATTCCACTGATCCAAGGCTAGATCTTATAGATGGATAACTCTATAATTCATTCCGAGATCAGATTAAACTTAGATGCAAAATGAAATAAATAAAAGAGTCTAATCATATTCAGACTCAGTCAAAGATCTATAATCTGCAAAGAAGATACAGTACATATCAAGCATGACTTCTCAACCAAAGGAACACACCCTTTTACAAAAGAAATCACATATCAACACTTGTATGCATAGGAGGAAGTAACACAGTTCAGGGTGTTACATGCTTCCCTCCTAAAAAGATTCATCGTCCCGATGATCACATATTCAATTAACCTTCAGGTCAACTAATTTATTAGTTCTCAAATCAATGCGACTATTTTCCAACTTGAATAGTTCCAGAAATCAATGTCACAACACATTTTATTCAACCTGAATAATGTTTGCCTTCATCTGGCTTTCATAAATACTTAAAAAAATAAGTTCATAAAAGAATGTTTTGTCAACAGATTTCATTCTGTTGAAAAAGAGAAGGAAAAGCAATTTTCATCTCTTCCAGATTTTCCCAAGTTGCACTTTCTTCGTTAAACTGGTCCCACTAGACCTTACATTGCTGTATTTCACGATTTCTTAAATGCAATTGGCGAGTTTCCAGCACTCGTGTGGGTTTAACCACGATTATTCCTGGGTCTTGGACCTGCAAGGAATTCCAATTTAAAACATGTGACAGATCTGAAACGTATTTCTTAAGCAAAGAAATATGGAAAACATCATGCATGCGAGATAAAGCGGTGGTAAAGCTAAGCGATAAGCTACGGGATTGATTATTTGACAATTTGAAAGGTCCCATGAATCGAGGTGACAATTTGGCGGCCTTGCCAAAAGTTATAGAACTCTTTTCTGGGTTTAACACGAAGAAAAACCTTATCACCAAGCTCAAATCTTCTATCAACCCGCTTAAGGTCAGCATAGCTCTTCTATCTATCCCTTTGCTTCCTTTAATCGTTCACGAATCAAACTTAACTTATTGTTCCATTTCGTGAGAATTTCTGGTCCAATTACCACTCTATCCTCGATTTGTCCCAACTAATGGGGTTCTACACTTTCTTCCATAAAGTGCTTCAAATGGTGCCATTTTAAGAGATGAGTGATAAGTATTGTTGTAGGAAAACTCAACTAATGGAAGGTACTCCTCCCATTTATACTTTGTTGATCCATGCAATACATACGCAACATGTCCTCCAACACTTGATTTACCCTCTCGGTTTTCCATCTGTTTCGGATGATATGCGAGAATCGAAGTTTAGTTTTGTTCCAAGAGCTGTATTAAGTGTTTGCCAAAACCTTGACGTCATTCTTGGATCTCTTTCAGATATAATCAATTCTGGTACACCATGCAATCTGAAAATTTCATGTACGAATATTTTGGCAGACTGCTTGGTGAATCATCCTTTAGATTTCCAGCGATGAAATGAGCTACCTTAGTCGGTTTATCTACAACTACCGAGGATAACATCATGTTTATTCCTGGACATGGGTAGTCCTTGTACAAAATCCATGGTTATTACTTGCCATTTGTACTGCGGTATGCTATGAGGATATAACAGTCCAGTAGGGTGCATATGTTCTACCTTCACCCGCTGACATTCCAGACAATGAGTCACAAAATTAATTACATCCTTTTTCATACCTTTCCAAAAGTATTGCTGTTTCAAATCAGCAAGCATCTTTGTGATACCCGGGTGTCCAGAGAAAGGTGAATTATGAAATTCAACTAACAACTTCTTTCTCAAATCGTTCAGCATAGGTACATATACCCTGTTTTCATAACACAAGATTCCTTCATTATCAAAATGAAAACCTTTATACCTTATATCCTTAGGTTCCGCAATGTGCATTTGCTTTTACTTGTTGAAGGTATGCATCGATTCTGAGGCACTTTTTACCTCGTCTTTAAACTGAGTTCTTAATGTTATAAGAGCATAAATGTGCCTCCTACGACTTAGAGCATCAGCTACTCTATTCTCCTTCCCTTTGATATAGCTAATATCAAAGTCATATTGTGATAAAAATTCTAACCACCTTCTCTGTCGGCATTGATTGGGAGTGAGTAAAAATATATTTCAGTCCCAAGTGATCAGTTTTCAACTCAAAAGGTTTCCCAAGTAAGTAGTGTCTCCAGACTTGAAGTGCATGAACAATAGCAGCAAGTTCCAAATCATGAGGGGCATAATTCAGCTCATGTATCTTAAGTTTTCTACTTTCATATGCTATGACCTGATCATTTTGTAGCAAAACACCTCCAAGGCCTTCCCCAGAAGCATCCGTTACAACAGTAAAATTCCCATTAGGGTCTGGTACAGCTAATATAGGTGCAGAAGTCAACTGGTCTTTCAGACTTTTGAAAGCCGCTTCGCACTTGTCGTTCCATAAGAATTTCTTATCCTTTTTCTGCAATGAGGTTATTGGTGCAGCTACCTTAGAAAAATCCTTTACAAATTTTCTATAGTAACCTGCAAGACCCATGAAGCTTCTTACTTCATGCACATTCTTTGGCACAGGCCACTCAGTTATTGCCACTATTTTTGAAGGATCTACAGCAATTCCTTCTTTGCTTATGACATGACCCAAATAGTGAACTTCTGAATCAAAGAAAGAACATTTGGATAACTTACCATACAACTTTATTTTTCTCAGAATTCCCAAAACTATCCTCAAATGCTCATTGTGCTCCTCAACGCTTTTAGAATAAATGAGAATATCGTCCAAGAATACAAGTACAAACTTGTCCAGATATTCTTGAAAAATATTATTCATTAAGTTCATAAAAAGGCCGGTGCATTAGTTAATCCAAAGGGTAGAACCGTGAATTCATAATGTCCGTACCTTGTTCGGAAAGTTGTTTTATGAATGTCTTCTTCTTTAATCCTTAACTAATGATAACCAGATCGAAGATCTATCTTAGAATAAACCGCTGCTCCACGCATCTGATCAAATAGATCGTCGATCCTTGGAAGTGGATATCGATTCTTGATTGTTGCTTTGTTCAACATCCGATAATCAATACACAGCCTAAGTGTTCCATCCTTCTTTTTCACAAATATCACAGGCGCACCCCAAGGTGAAACACTTGGTCTGATCAAACCTTTTGTCAAAAGTTCTTGCAACTGTGCCTTAAGCTTGAATAACTCTGTAGTAGTCATCCTATAAGGTGCTTTGGAAATAGGTTCAGTTCCCGGTTTGATTTCAATGGTGAAGTCAAATTCTCTCTTGGGTGGTAACCCTGGTAATTCTTCAGGAAAAACATCCCTGAAACTTTGTATCAGAGGAATTTGCTTCATGTAATCACCATCTTCTTCTGAAGATTCAGATATCTTTACCGCATAAAGAGTACATCCTTTATTTTTAGCCTTTTTAAGCTGCATAGCTGACAGTTTTCTAACTGAAATTTCCCGTTTCACCCCTTGAATCTCTGTTGCTTCCAGCTGATCATCTAAACACTTTATGTTCTTTTCATAGCAATCTACCTTTGCCTTATGGTCAGCTAACCAATTGACACCAATGATAATGTCATACGATCCTAAAGGTGTAACATAGAGATCAACTTCCGTGGAAAAGTTAGGTAAGTCAAGGACTGCCCCAAAAAGACACATACTCACTGTATGAACAGAGTCATTACCATACTGTAGAGTCCAAGATTTATCCATTTTTCTAGCTTTTATTTTAAGTTTAGAAGCAAGTTTAATAGATATAAAACATTCAGTAGCTCCTGTATCAAAAAGAATAGTGACAGGTATGCCGAATAACTTACAGGAACTTCTATAGGTGTTACTTGCTTTTCGGCTTGCTTATGCACTCTTTGCGGCATGTATCTTATGCTACGATTACGATCATCCTTCTTCAAAGGGCACCGATTTACGTAGTGATCTTTGCCACAATTGTAGCACCTCCTACGGGTCCCTTTTTAGGATCGAATTGCCTCGACCTTGTAATTGTCACGTTGTCCTCCATAGGGCTTCTACCCATTGTTATAATTTTTAGCAAAATTATCCCTTACGTTTCAAATGAGGCTTATTTCTTGCTGCTTTCTTATTGTTATCTCTGAAAACTTACTCTTGTTTCCAAACTTTTTCCATGGTCCTTTTCTAGGTGCAAGAGAGGTTGAAGAAGGGTTTGCAGTCTTCTTCCGCACTTCCTCCTTATGAGCAGAAATAGCCTTTAATTTCTGTTCTTGCCTTATGGCCTTTTCAACAACTCCTTCCATAGTGGTTGGACTGTGAACATCGACCTCTCCCCCTATTACAGATTCAATCCCATGATGAATTTCCGTATTCTAAACTTCTCGTCAGTTTGATACTATGGTACATACTTGAGGAGTTTTGTAAACCGCTCCCAGTATTCAGTTACCGTTAGCTTCCCTTGAGCTAAGTTCTGAAATTCTGTCATTTTCTGATCATAGAAAAGTTGTGGCAGCCAACGTTGCCTAAAATAGCCTTTAAATTGATCCCAAGTAATATTGGTCTCATCAATGTTTAGTTCAGCTTTACGGCTATCCCACCACGAAGATGCTTCGTGGGAAAGCTGATAGGCTCCCCAAATAGCTTTGGTTTCCTCTGAGAAGTTCCTTATTGCAAAGTACTTCTCCATTTCGCTGAGCCAGTTCTCAGCTCCATCTCCTAATGTGGTGCCATCATACTTAGGTGGACTTATCCTTTTTATATCATTAGTGAGTTCTGCTGCCAATCTGGCCTTTTTGTTTTCTGGTTGGACAGGTGCATTCACAGCATTAACATCAACACCCATATTGGGGTTGTCCTCAGGAGGTGGCTGATTATTATTATCAGCTTCTTCATCCTCCTCATTTCCCATCACCTGTTGTTCCAATACAGCTAAGCGATCTCTTGTGTCCAACAAGGCAGCAAGGATCTCATCAAGTTTCTGGGTTGTTGCCGCTCCTCCTTTAGGTGGAGCATTATTCACAATGTTCCCCCTTGTTCTAACCATTTTCTGTTACAAGAAAATTCAGGTTTTTATCAGATTATGGACACAATAGGTCCAAGAGCTACAACCTTCAGCTCTGATACCAAGATGTAACATCCTCATTTTAGACAATAGAACAAGTCAATTTTTTTTTGATAATTGCATCCTGGTTCTAAATACATAATTTAGAACTCACAATTCAAATAACCATTCATATAACAGATAACCATATGCAGCTGTAATGACTCGGAGTACCTCCGATCTATTCATTCCATGACTCGGTAATCTACCGATCTATTCATGAGAAATAAGAGTTGGCGTTTTTATTTAACACATCACTCTTGCGGTTCTCTTCCCTATTCTGGGATTCAGAATGCTCTGTCCAAGGAACCTAACTGAATAATTGTTACCATTATTCATCGGCATCTCATCCCTTAGACTAGGTGAATTATGACAATGCAATCGAAGCTTGCGATACTTTGGCCAAAGATTTGAAACATACTGCTTATGTCTCGTATTCCTTAACGGCATACTCGTCAATCTGGAATACGTCCTTCACCCCATTCCCATGTTATGTAGAATGTCTTATACCGACTTCTGTCAGTCCCTTTTATCCCAGTTAATCACTCGGGAGCGGATTAGTAAGGTAACCACGTTATATGGATGCTCCCGAAGACTAGGGATAAGATGACATACTGGGTCAATCCTAATTAAACCAGTGTGTCAAGATACTCCGAGTCTCCTAGGCAGCCATATAATGTGACCACATACCTAATCGGTCCAAAAGTAACTAGTACGAGATCAAGTGTAAATCTTAGCGATCAATGCAAAGGGTGTCGTCATAAGTCACCTGCATTGTTGTAACTTCGAGAAGATCCTAATCTTCTCGGAGGTACAACCCTGCAGTTGACTTGTGCCATCAACCTTTAAATCCACCTCGAAAAGATCTACTTAATACAATGCATTACGCACGTTGAGTTTAAATTACAATAAAGACGTTCCCTTAAGGTTAGCCTTTCCCAAACCCGGGATTCCTCATCAAAGTATGATCTTTCTCAATTAAACCCACTACACAGATGAGTTATTAAGACCAAGGTCTCATCACGGAGCTCTTAGAATATATATGATTCTAAAACAACGGAATTGGTCGATATCTCATAAATTTCTCATGAGATAGCCATCTGAACCCCATTAGATTTATATCAGTTCTCATAACTGAATTTATATCATACTTATTAGCATCAAATAAAAATGATTCAGAATCCAATTAAATGTTGTCCTGTCATAATCAGGACTAGGGATTAATAATTTAATTCAGTTTGTTTAGCGTCTGTTTAAGTATATATTAATCCTATCTTCCAAAAACAGTTACCTAAATTTCAATTTAGCTTATGATAGAACATACCAGAACTGCTAAACAATCATAAGAATTCAGTCTTATATTCTTGCAAAGCTTACATTGATAATCACAAAAGTCTCCAAATTATATAATAATAACAATGCTCTTTAGATCATTTGAACCGAAGAAGGTCAAACTATCAAGATAAGAATATAGACACATAAGTAACAATATCAATTTCCATTCCTTTCAGAACTAATCAAATACATTGTATGCATTACGCATACTTGATACATTACTCAACTGAAAAAGGAACATCTTTCCTTATATGGTACATTTAGAAAATCAAGATGTAATTCACTTATAAATCAAATTTAATCAATCTGATTATCCTATCAGATCTGCATGCTTTTACCACTTACGGCAACCATCTGCAAAAATAGTCAACATGAGTCAGTTCGATGAACTGAGCATGATAAGCACTAACTCTTAAAACAATTGCAATCCATCAATTGTTTTCATTAAACACCCTGTTTAAATGAGATCAATTCACCAAACAAGTAAACATATTCAGACTATGCCTTTGTAATACAAAAATGACTACAAATGTGTAACTTTATCATCGTTACAGAATAGTCCTAAACACTTCTCAAATATTTCATCAACATATTAGAAATCAAGAAGAACAAAAGTGTCCTAAGCAATTATTCATTGTAAATCCCAAGATGCACAAACATCAGGCAATCATTATATTCAACTTAAAAAGAGGAATATCATATCAATCCTGAAACCGTCATTATGTAAAAATGATTACAGATGTTAGTTAAACAATTATATCAACTTATAATTTACAACAGAAGAGAAATAAACAATTGTACATATTTCCCTCTGAACTAGCTCATGACTGTACCGTCTTTCCAAAAGCAAGGCATTCACTTAATACACATGCAAATAAATCAGTCGAGTCCATCATCAGCACCACTGTTTTGTTTAAAACTTACAACAATGCAACTACAATACAGTAGCTCCCATGCCAAACAACGGTGTCTATCTACCAAGCAGACTCTGAACGACCTCACGCAAGAAGCGATAGGCAAGAAGACAACTACTGCCGTTACCTGTTTAGGTACAATTAACTCCTGAATTCATTCATACTCAAAAATGGATATCAAAGCAAGGAAGGCGTAACACGCCTACAATCCCAATAACAATCTACTGCCCCTTCAATCCTTTTCAACACTGTAAGGATTTTATACCCAAGGTCGAATTCAAAGGAACTCAATTGTTGCCATAACCAACAAGAAACTCGAACTCCTTTGAGCAATGACATCTCCCTACGACTTAAGCAGAGAGAATTTTAAACGAAAACCACGCATCACGCACAGCCACATCAACTGGCATGTAATCTTAAAGAAAACACAACATAGAATATCGTAGTTACTTCTGAATGAAATCAGAGTAGAAAGTATGGTATCCATGACCTACTTCATAAAATCCATTATACAAGATGTCAAGCTATTCACAGAAATCCAACAAGGCCAAATAAACATCACATGTTCAATCTCAGGCTTATACAGAAACAGTGACACAGATTACCACTCAAGGACTTTAAACTAAATCCGCAAACAGTATTCGCAGTATAGCTTATACAGAAGCCAAAAAAACAAGATATCATCCCATATTCAAGGAATCCACAGGGTCAAATAATAGAGTAAACCCAACAGTCATAATTGAAGCAGTTACACTGTTTATCTGTCAAGAATTCAACTGAGTCCCAACAACAGTATAAGATAAAAATAGTTAATGATTCTATCTATGCCAACTATAGTAAGCATTCAAAATCAGGTGTAAGCAAATCAAATACCGATTTCATAACAAGGAATTCAACTGAACCTCGTCAAAATTCTCAAACAAGCTTACACATAAGGAAACGTAAATGCATGCCCGAAGTGCATGACCAAAATTTATTACAAATAACAGAGGTCGTATGACCTGTTACTTCTACAAGACTCCCACGGAATTCAATTTATCAATATTCAAGATGTATCTAATTCCTCAACAACGGATCATAATATACGATTCTTTCAGAGGACTGCAAAGAGTCGTTTCAATACAATAATCATATGTATTTATATATCAATACTATCAATGGGTTGAATCCCCATAACCTCCACGCAAGGGGAAAAACAACTCCAGCAAGGTCGTAAATGAATACTGTAACACAGTGAGTTACCTTTCACAATAACTATAAAATTTTATAACGAAACCAAACCAGAATCATTATCACCACTAGATAACAACCACGACAGAGCTTATAAAAGAAAAAGGTCAATTAACTGAACAATCAAACAATGTCCATCAGTATCTCTTCCGACAGTTTCCACAACAAGCATTGACGACAAAAATCGACAAGCATAACAGTGGCCTGTACCCCTCACAAGAACAATTTATGGGCTCTCGCCGAGCAGGCCGAGCATACATTCTTTTCATATATTTCGCATATTTAAACCAGAATGCAAACACAAAGAAATAAAGCCACAGTTCGAATTTAATAAACACCCATCAAAGGATAAATGAAAAAATCGAACCATCATGAAGATACAGTGCCAAAATCACACAATGACATCCATAGAAAATCATCTATTTCCATAAATCATTTGAACGAGTTGTTCTAATGAAATCATTTGAAAAACTGACAAGATTTTTAAAGGTTAGGGCCTAACATGCGGATATTTGCTCAAAATTCCAAAGCAGACCCCTTTGAAAGAGCTCGGACTTCCTTTTCCTTTTCCAAGTTAGAGCGACCAACAAAATTTTCTTTCACCATGACATATATATTTTCCTTGCAGAGAAAAGAGTTAGATAAGATCATACTTGCCATGCAACACAAAGAAGATCAGTGCGAAGAACCGGTGAGCGAGGAAGAAGAAGAAAAACTGAAATTCGCGATAAGCCAAACAAAACAACAACTTTCCACATTGCATGCCTTCTCGCGAATTCCGAGCTCGACTACCAAGCTCATTAATTGCATTTACTCCAAGTTTCCCGCTCAAACTCCATCACACCGACCGCCGCGGAAGTTGGCGATAGACATATAAAATCTCAAGACCATTTTCAGTTTTGGCGACCTGCCACGTCGGCTTAGGTTAGCCGTTTCTAAAACCTCCGCCAATACCTGTCCTTCATACTTATCCATTGTATTTAATGACATAGAAAATGCCGCCCATGGTTCGCACCCCTCCATAGGTCCCCAAAATCCTTGTTCAATAGTTAGGTTAGTAACTTAGGTTAGAATTTAGGATAATACTTAGTCTAACCACTTTACACATAGATACTAACTTAGAACATTAGCTCTTAGCCTAGGTCTAGGTTAGATTAACACTAATCTAACCCCTAGATTAAGTTTAGTTTTAGGTTACTAACATTAATAATTCCAGTCAGGTCTAGATTCCGCACGCTCAGAAAAAGACTTACAACATGCATTCTTGAACAGGGTTAGCTCCTGTTCTACCTTAGATACTGTAATCTTATGTGGCGAATTATTTCTGGCCCACGATCGAGACCTTCCAGATATACTTCGATATCGGGTACCAATCCATTTCACATGATCAACCTGAGTTATACTCCGGACTAGTTTATTCAACGAATTCAGACCTTACAACCTGTGAAAGGTTTATAATTTTCTTTTAATTCATCACGAATAACTTAAAGCAATACTTGGATCAATTCCACTGATCCAAGGCTAGATCTTATAGATGGATAACTCTATAATTCATTCCGAGATCAGATTAAACTCAGATGCAAAATGAAATAAATAAAAGAGTCTAATCATATTCAGACTCAGTCAAAGATCTGCAATCTGCAAAGAAGATACAGTACATATCAAGCATGACTTCTCAACCAAAGGAACACACCCTTTTACAAAAGAAATCACATATCAACACTTGTATGCATAGGAGGAAGTAACACAGTTCAGGTGTTACAAAGCAGACAAAATAATTATCGTAGGTGTATGTTTTTAAGTAGGGTGTATATTTTTGATAGTGACCAGTGATCGTTTAGAGATGACCGGTATCGATTAGCGAACCGGTATCGGTTATCTATAAGCGATATCGTAAGCATCTTGTAGGGGTTTAAATAATTTGAGAAAAAACCCGTGGAGATTTGTTTTATTGAATAATTATGTGTCATTTTGATGTATGCAGGTGAAAGCAGGGTTAAGGATGAATGATACTGTACTAGCGTTGTTGTCACGAATCCAAGCGGATGTAACACCAGCTGAATGGGCATTGATAAATCATTTGGGGTTAAGTGGAATCCACTATTATTCAAGAATCACACATAACCATGCTATGTTGCAGGCATTGATTGAGAGATGGAATCTAGAAAGAAATACCTTCTATCTGCCAACAGGGGAGATGACAGTGACATTGGAAGATGTGTTCCATATTTTGAGACACCTAATGATAGGAAAAGTAGTGTATCAGGCGTTGCCTAGCGTGGGGCGGGCAGCGATAACATCAGTATTTGGTGTTTCACTCGCAAATGCTTCGTTCCTTATAGAAACAGATAAGGTTAGGGTTAGGAGGAATACCTGTAGAATGTCGAGATGATGTGCGCGTACCGTAGAGAAAGATCAGGCTGACTGCGAAGAACTCCTTTTTGTCTTGGAAGGACTACCTGCAAATAAGAACACAAGACCACAAGATTTTGATTAGATAATAAATGAGGGAATCGCTTGGGCCTGGGAAGTATGAAACTTCCTTTCGAAGGTGGTCAGTTCCCCTGCTAATATGAATTAACACAAAATACTGTAGAGTACCAATTAAATTGTTTCGTGGAACTGGGTAGGGAAAAGGCTGTTTTTCTTGGTTTTGATCAAAGGAACCGATGCCGGTTATCTATAACCGATGGCGGTCACTGATAACCGATACCGGTTGGTTCTAGGATTTTCTGGGCTGGTTGTGGTATTTGTAATGGCTGGTTTTTGGATAGTATTGAGAAATGGGATGGTTAGAAGCTAAGGAATGATGGTTAGAGGCAATGGTACGTTAGATAATGGGTTCAGGAACGGATTTGGGAAGATTACAATTCCAAAAGCACAAGAAATGTTATAATGGAGGACATGCAAGATATAACTTACTGGTTTTTTTTTATGAAGGTGCAAGTTGATCTCCTTTGCTGCCAACTCTTCTGGTTTCTTTACTCGTCTCTGTTTGGTCAAAAATAGTTCTGGACTCTGCCGATCGCTTTGGACTCTCCTTTGATTAAAAATCCTTCGACTGATCTCCAAAAATGAAATTCCGATCCGTTGTTTTGGTTTGGGAAGCCCATTTACAGGGAACCGATGGCGGTTGCGTAACCGACGGCGGTCGAGTAGGAACCGGCATCGGTTAGGAAAAAGTAGGCTATTTTTAGTAAAATAGCCCACCTTCCCTGCTTTTCTCCCGAGAGATCAGTTGCGGGCTTGGTCAGGTGGCTAGAATGTCGGCTTTGGGTGCGAGTAAGGAGGCATTAGTTATGGATGTGAGTCTAGACCAAGTCATGGGTCCTAATTAGGTTAGTTTTAGGGTTAGGGCTAGGTCATGATGAAGTGGCAAAGTGAGGTGGTAGGTAAGGTGGTGTAGATTTATCAATTACAAGGCAATTAATAAATACTTGTGTAAGGTTTAGGTAATGAGGTTAGGTTGCGAAATGAGATGCGGGTCACAAGGGGTCGTAAGACACAATTTTGGTGTCTACATTAGCCCCTTATTGTCGTGTAGCTTGTTCTGTAAAGCTGCGCGGACAATAATATGAAGTGGTTTCTCATGTTAAGGATATAGGTAATCCCCCTCAAATCTAGCACTGATTGAGCGAACGGGAAATCAGGGATAGGGTTGATAAAAGGTAAATGTTGTAGAGAGGATGGTAAGGTGGTGCGGTAGGTCCAAGGAAGAAGCGGCGCATGTTGAAATGCAATAAGACGACTAGGGTACATGATTTGACTAGCAAACCAAAGCAATGTATAGGCAAAGGTCGATAGTTTATCCAAACAAGGGTGATATAATCCTCGTATCCAAGGCATAGGAAGTAGCTCCAGTGGTATATAATGGGTAAGGTACAGAACGTTTAGGCATGTTCTAAGCAAAGACTCAAATGGTTGGTTTGGTTGAGATAAACGTCACGGTCTAGGTCTAGGCAAAGTTGGTCGACAGATCAAGTCAAGGACCCTAATCATGCTAAAACACGAACAAGTGAGCTCGATGAAACACAAGGTACAGGATGGATGGATAAAATAAAACGGTGATGTGGGTATAGTATGGAAGTGATGCGGCCTGGGTCGGGCCAAGTTGTTGGGTGGTGGCCATGGGTCAGCCCAAATAAGTGGGTTGAGGCCTGGGTCGGGCCAATTGGTAGGGCGAGGCCTTGGGTCGGGCCAATTAGGTAGGCCGAGGCCTGGGTCGGGCCATTGGTAGGCGAGGCCTGGGTCGGGCCAAATAAGTGGGGCGAGGCCTGGGTCGGGCAAACAGGTAGGTTGAGGCCTTGGGTCGGGCCGGTGGTAGGGCGAGGCCTTGGGTCGGGCCAAATAAGTGGGGCGAGGCCTGGGTCGGGCCAATAAGTGGGGCGAGGCCTTGGGTCGGGCCAAATGGTAGGCGAGGTTGAGGCCTTGGGTCGGGCCAATTGGTAGGGCGAGGCCTTGGGTCGGGCCAATTAGGTAGGCCGAGGCCTGGGTCGGGCCAATTGGTAGGCGAGGCCTTGGGTCGGGCCAAATAGGTAGGCGAGGCCTGGGTCGGGCCAATTGGTAGAGGCGAGGCCTGGGTCGGCCGATTAGGTAGGTTGAGGCCTTGGGTCGGGCCAATTGGTAGGGCGAGGCCTGGGTCGGGCCAAATAAGTAGGGCGAGGCCTGGGTCGGGGCTAATTGGTAGAGGGCGAGGCCTTGGGTCGAGGCCTGGGTCGGGCCAATTAGGTAGGTTGAGGCCAGGTCGGGCCTGGCCTCGGGTAGGGCGAGGCCTTGGGTCGGGCCAATAAGTGGGCGAGGCCTTGGGGTCGGGCCAAATAAGTGGGCGAGGCCTTGGGTCGGGCCAAATGGTAGGTTGAGGCCTTAGGTCGGGCCAATTGGTAGGGCGAGGCCTTGGGTTGGGCCGGACAGAGGCGATATTGGTGAAAAAGAGGCAAGGAATAAGGAACGGCAAAGAATGGGGTAAAAGGGGTATCAGACCGACGTCGATTCATCATGACCGATATCGGTTAAGGGACCGATACCGGTTTCCTAGGGCAGAAAGGAAACCGACATCGGTGTAGGTCGAAATACCTATAAAAAGAAACATACGGCCTGTCATTGTCACTTTTGTTATTTGTAATCCAAAATTGACTTGTCTGACGTGGAGAGTTGATTTGGAGGGGTATTGAGTGAGGTGGAGCTATTTGATTGGCGGAGAGAGTTGATAGTGGGCCCGAATAGTTGAGGAGGCAGCAGGTGATTGACCGGGGACCCAGCAGATCAGGATTGGAGCCATGGCACAGGCAGGAGGAGCGGGAGGGGCTGGACCAGCTGGACCGCCACCACCCATCCCACCACGACGACGTGTCGTCGTACCGGTAGGTTCTAAACTCTTTAATTTGGTGATTTGGTTGATTTATGGTGTTTTTGGGATTTGGGTAGGAATTTGTATTTTGTAGGAAATAATGGGTAAATGGAGGTAATTTGAGAAAGGGAGAGGGTAGATAGGTTAGATAGGCTAAGGCGGCTAGGTGTGTAAAATTTTAGGGTTTTTGGGTGGGTGAATGGGTAGAAATAGGTAAAAAAATGAGTTTGGGGGCGCGGGGTTCGGCTCGGAGAGAACAAAGGATGACCGATGTCGGTCACTAAGCGACCGGCATCGGTCGCTAAAGTTTAGGAAAGGGTACAGTTGTTGGTGACCGGCGTCGGTGATGTATCGACCGGCGCCGGTTGTGGGTTTATGTAGGGGTTGGGTTGGGTTGGGGGTGGGTGTGGGGTTGGGTTGGGGATGGTTTGTTTGTTTTGGGTTGTGGGTGGGTTTTGGGTTGGGTTTTGGGGTGGGTGTGGGGTTGGGTTGGGGATGGTTTGTTTGTTTTGGGTTGTGGGTGGGTTTTGGGTTGGGTTTTGGGGTGTATGGTGTTGGGGTGTTGGGTTGGGTTGGGAGTGGTTTTTAGGGTGTATGGTGTTGGTTTGAAGGTGGATAGGGTGACTTGGTGGGGTGGGTTGTGTTGGGTTGGGTAGGTAGAGAGTCGGGGTATGGGTGGGGTTTAGGGTGTTGGGTTGATAGGGTTTGAAAGTGGGTAGGGTGGCTTGGTGGGGTGGGTTGTGTTGGGTTGGGTAGGTAGAGAGTCGGGGTATGGGTGGGGTTTAGGGTGTTGGGTTGATAGGGTTTGAAAGTGGGTAGGGTGGCTTGGTGGGGGGTGGGTTGTGTTGGGTTGGGTAGGTAGAGAGTCGGGGTATGGGTGGGGTTTAGGGTGTTGGGTTGATAGGGTTTGAAAGTGGGTAGGGTGGCTTGGTGGGGTGGGTTGTGTGGGGTTGGGTTGATAGGGTTTGAAGGTGGATAGGGTGACTTGGTGGGGTGGGTTGTGTTGGGTTGGGTTGAGTTGGGCTGGGTAGGTAGAGACCCGGGGTATGGGTTGGGTTTAGGATGGGGTTTAGGGTTTTTTAGGTTGGGTTTCGGGTGGGTAAGGTAGCGTGTTGGGGTGGGGTTAGATTTTGGGTGTTACAAAAAAAAGGGGGGTAGATGGTAAAGTAGATGTTATTAGAACGAGTGGGTCTAAGAATGTGGGTTGATTTTGCAGGCACGTCAGCAGTTGACGATGCGTGATAGGATGCCTCCACTATTGAGTCGGATGAGGCCACACATATCTGCGGCGCATTGGGCCATCATGCGCGAGGTGGGGCTTGGCGGGGTCCAGAGGTACAGAGCGATCGACAGAGATCACAGCCTGATGGTCGCCCTCATCGAGAGATGGGATCCGGCGGCCAATGTGTTCCATCTGCCGACCGGGGAGATGACCGTCACATTAGAGGATGTGTATCGCATCCTGCGGCTACCGATCGAGGGAGAGGCCGTTTTCCAGGTGGATTCAGAGACTGCCATGGATAGCATACTGCAGGTTTTTGGGGATGCAGCCGCGCTTCTTACATATCATAGCGCGAGCATTGGATATGGGGACATGTACCGCGCACACAGACATGAGACACGGCTTGCCGTGTTGATGATGATAGGGGTCACCTGCTTCGCCCTCCCGGATTCAGAGGGAGGCCGCTTCCCACGGGCATTGATGGGGGTGCTACTGGAGATGGTGGAGGAGCACACCTGTTTTGCATGGGCACCAGTATATCTGGTGCAATTATACAGGGAGTTATGGGGCTATCGCCGGAGGAGGCGATTTGGTATTTGTTCGACCTTTTTGTTGCACTGTTGGGCATACGAGCACATCGTATGCATCAGGCCAGTAGGGCTACCCCAGCAGCCAGGGCCACAGATCGTATACCGATATGGCTTTCAGAGGTGGTTGGGGGTTGTGGGCCAGCCACGAGCAAATTGTTGTAGGTCGGGATGTGGCCTACTATGACATACTGCCAGAGGGCCTTACCGCAGAGACATTATATGGAGACCCTACAGAGGTCACCACTGGCAGAGGAGCCCGCATACATTGCGCCCGATCCAAAGATACATTCCGGATAGCAGGATCGAGGCCGGAGAGTACGAGCGATACCCTTAGAGAGATACAGCAGATGGGGCTGCCACAGACGAGCCACCTCCCTTCCCTCAAGACATGAGGGAGGGATGATGTAGAGGCCCCACCGCCAAAGACCACAGCCCCTGGGATCCAGACCGGGTAATGAGAGACCAAAGCAGGTGGGGTGTGGATGATGCCGGTGCACGGCAAAGACACGTGGTGGTCCAGTGGGTAATGGACAGAGAGCGGCGAGGGTAAAGACACCAGCACAAATGTGACTTGGCAGCGGTGATTGCAGAGAGAGATCAGCTCCGGGCAGTGCAATTATTACAGGACGGTTGGTCACGCACAGCATAGATAGGGGTTTTACAGGGGCAGCTAGCCCAAAGCTCGTGTCAGTACAGTAGCAAAGACCACCACCAAAGAAGACAAAGACAAAGTGTGTATGTGCACATTTGCAAAGTACTGCATCAAAAGAGCAGCCCACAGCCCGATACCACCACCACGGCCACGAGTGCAGTACAGACAGCAAAAGACCTCCACCAAAGACCAGCCACAAAGTGCAGTGCACGTGGTCGGGGATATTGGTGTTAGGTGCCAGGGGACCAGCCCCAGTTCCTTCAGTGGCGAGAGATCGTTATATGGAGGTTAGAGCAGAGGCCCGTTATTATCAGGATATTCTTGATAGTACCGGAGTCGATTATCAGGCATATGCAGCTCATAGAGCAGAGACCTCGCGCAGCCAGAGATCTCAGGGAGGGGCAGCCACAGCTGGCGTGTCTGTGACAGGCAGGAGGCGAGAGGCGCCACAGGGACCAGCGGGGAGAGGTGCCGAGGGCGGTGGGGAGAGCTGATAGATCCCCGACGTGGTTTTGTATAGGGACACGGGCACCGGTCTGCGAACCGGTTGTATTGATAGAGGCCTGCGTGCCTACATTTATTCATTGTTTTGATTGATTTATTTATTATATACCGCCTCCTGCGAGCCGAGTACGGGTTGTACATTTGATACCGTCCTGCGAGCCGAGTATATTTTTGATATGAGAGACCGGCCTGCGAGCCGAGTCGAGATTTGTGGTAGGTATTGCGGCCTGCGTGCCGGCTTTGGTATATTATGTGATCACAGAGGCCCCGATGTAGGGCACATTGTATTGTTGAAAATTTGTATATATATATATAGATGATGTTTTGATCCACATGTTGTTTTTAAAATGTGTTGAAATATTTTGTTAATGGTTTGGTAATATATAGAATGTGTGATGAGTTTAATTGACATGTTGATAGATAGATGATGCTGATGTTTTTGTGCGTATATATGAATGACAGGTTATGTGATAAATTGGTGGTTTTGTGACAGTGTGATATATGTAACTGATGAGTTGGATCCAAATGATGTATAGATTGATAGTTTTTTGATATTTGTAGTTGAGGGTTGTGTATTGGTATAAATGATGTTTAATGAAAATGTAATGTTATATGTGGTGGATGAACAAAATGTGGTAAATTGTGTTGTTTATGCAGGCAAAGAGGCGGGCGCGACAAAAATTTAGATGAGAAATGAAGAAAAGAACCCTGTTTCAAAAAGGAGGGTGTGTAACCGGTATCGGTTATGTAACCGATGTCGGTAGCTAACAGACCGATATCGGTCAAGCAACCGATACCGGTTATTTAGGTATGGGCTTTTCTAAAAATAAAAAAGCTAGGGTGGCAACTGAAGTTTTAATTTTAGAGCCATGCAAGAGGTTAAAAGCGCGAACGCGACGCGTTTTGACGACTGTGACAGGTTTTTGCATGAGAAATCTGAGTGATAAGGAGAGAAGAGACAAGAAAAGGGAATTGTGATCTGAGATTCAGAAGATAGCAAGGCAGGTTTGAAAAAAGGTGGTGATAATGGCAGGACGAGGAGAAACATCCAGCAGGCAGGGACAAGAGAGAAGACAAGGGCCACCGCAAGCTACTGCAACCCAAGAGGTAAACGTTTTGGTTGTGATTTGATTTCTGCATGGTTTTGTGAAGAAGATGGGGTAGAATAGGTGGGTAAATATGAGAAAGAAAACATGATAACAAGGGTTGCAGGTGAGGTAAGTGTTACCGGGTAGGCAATCAGGGGTTTCAGGTATGTTTATATGTATAAAAACGAAGAAACGAGCAAATTATTGTCGTAGGTGGTTGTTTTTAAGGAAGGTGTATAAAATTGACAGTGACCGGTGGCGGTTAGGGATAACCGGTATCGGTTATGCAACCGATATCGGTTATGTATAACCGGTACCGGTTACTGGAGAAATTTCCAGAATGTTTGAAAAAGACCCTAACGGGTTGAATGGTTGTTTGTTGTTTTGGTGTATGCAGGCAGAGACAGAGTTGAGGATGAATGATAGTGTGCCAGCGCTGTTGTCGCGAATCCGAGCGGATGTAACACCAGCGGAATGGACATTGATAAATCGTTTGGGGTTAAGTGGAATCCGTTATTATTCACGAATCGCACGTAACCATGGTATGTTACAAAGCGATTGAGAGATGGAATCCCGAGACAAATACCTTCTATCCGCCAACAGTGAGATGACAAAGAATATCGAAGATGTGTTTCGGATTTTGAGACTCCCTATTACAGAGAGCCAAGATATCGTGCACTACCTAAAGCGGCACTGGGAGCGATAAAAGAAGATTTGGTCCATACGCACGAGATTTGACACAGCGAGGTTTATCGCTTACATATGGGGTAATGTATGCAAAGACACCCCGAGGAGACAAGGTTAGCAGTGATATTAATGATAAGAAAGAGGGTATTATGCATTACCGAGGGCTAAGGGGGAAAATTTCCAAAGGCATTGATGTGTGTTATCCGGGAGATGATAGAAAGGAACGTTACGTTTGCATGGGCACCGCATATTTGGCGGAGCTATACAGGGTTTATGGGCTTCAGAGGCGAAGTCACAGACAACGTTGGATTGCTCATACTTATTACACTCGCTGGGCCTATGAGCACATTGTTTGTGTGTGACCAATAGGCCGATCTATACAGCAGGAGAGACCGGAGTACGAGAGGTTGGGATTCCGACGATGGGTCCGCATGTAACAAGAGGCAAGATCTCAAAGCCATGCCGGTGACATTGAGTATTATAGGTGTATGGGAGAGAGTGACAATATGGATATCTCTGGCTGGAGGCCCTACGGGAACTATATGGTAACCGAGAACATAGCCGAGGAGTTGAGAGGTGTAGAGCGATGAGGTGGATCGCGGGGCACAAGTGCCAGTGAATATGAGAGGATTCCTATAGATCGCGTGTGGCGACAATTTGGATATGTGCAGACATACCACAGCTTATAGACCATATATGAGGATCGATGCCGAGGCAAGATTCTCACCACCCCGGCCAACACCTCCGTAAGGGCCCGAGGAGAGATAAAGCAACCGATCGCAGGTAATGGATGTAGGAATGACAGAGGCCTATAGATTATGGTGGGTAGCAGAATCGCGAGGTGTACGCGAGCGCCCGACACAAAGTGGTGATCACAAAGCAGAGAGGATCGTCTGCAGAAGTGTTTGGTTCAAAGAGCTCCAAACGCAGTGAATGAGACAAGAGGATTGTTAGTGGTCATGAGTCACGGGCGGCGAGACTAGAGGCTGGAGTTCTCCATGCGAGAGGGCGTATTCATATGTTACAGGAGAGATTGGCAGATCGCTGGCGGTACCAATAGCCGCGGTACCTTTGAGGACAGAGAGGCCCGGCGAGAGGGGTCGACGATCACGATCATCACCTAGTTCGGGATGAGTTGTGATGGTCTGAGTATATGTTAGCGAGGTATAAGAATAAGGATGCCGACCTGCGTGTCGATGATAGAGAAGATGTATTTGTTTAACATCTAAATAAAACTGAATATGTATGTTGATTTGAGTTATGATAATAATAAGATTGTCGGTGTTTTGATTTTCGGTGTTTCGAAAAAAGGATAAAGAGAAATGTGAAAAAATAAAAATACACAAAAATATTCATATTCACCATACAAGATAGGTTATGGTAGGGGATGGTCGAGCTAACCTTGGGAGACCCCATGTCTCCGAAGTGCTGCCTACATAGCCCATTGCACAAAGCAAGGAGGGGCCTCAGACCGATGTAGTTCTCCCTTAGGATCAGGGAGGGGTGAATTTAGGCAATTTGGTATGGTTTAGGCAATTTGTCGTTTGGTAAAAATTTGATGTTGGTAGGGTAATGTTGTTGGTGCTGATAGGATAATGTTGTTGGTGTAGGTAGGATAATATTGTTGGTGTAGGTATAGGTAAAGCAAAGGTTAGCATACCCAAGTAGTAGGGAATAGTGTCCTGATGAAGATCAACACACAATTCTAGATGCGAGGCAAAGCGGAAAGAGTGCTCCGTAGGCGAAAAGAGCTAAACAAACCACACAACGTAGAACGAGCCTGAAGCCCTAAGTGCCGTGTATAGACGAGAAGTCCATAGTTGAAAAGAGTTGTATGATCACAATATATCAGGTGTACGTGACGTCCCTTGAGTTGAACAAATGGTGAGGTGATGTGGATGATATAGCTGAGGTACAAAGAACTTGTTACAACGAAAGAGAACCTACCCTAAATAGACAAGTCCATGACCCAAAGAGTTCTTTTGAAGGAGGCTTGTATTTTATTAAATGTAGACTGATCGATGCGGGAAGTCTATAAGGGATATTGATTGTATTATTCTTGAGGTCTTCACGAAGCTGATCAATGCGAGAAGCTTCGGATAAAGGCTGACTGTGTATAGCTGTCCTTCGGGGGAGCAGTCTATTTATAGTAGCAGAGATGATTTTAGTGCATAGCTGTCCTTCAGGGGAGCAGTCTATTTATAGTAGCAGCAATAGTTTGGCATATAGCTGTCCTTCGAGGGAGCAGTCTATATTTAATTTTAGATAACTAGATGTTCTTTTGGCGTGAAGCATCTAGTTTAGTAGGAAGTTTGACTCAAGAAAATCCCATAAGAATACGGCTTATTTTAATACTTTAAAGTCATGGACTAGACTAAAAAAGGGGAAGGCATTATCAAGGGGAGGTGCGAAGTGATTTTGATTTTATTCGGAGATATAGAAAACAAAGTGTATGTAGCGGTAAATGAGCTCAAGGGACGAGCAGTAGGTAGATAAGGAGTGATGTAACACTAGATTCAACAAAGAGAATGGTCGAAGATGCAAGGCATTAGGGGTTCAAAGCTCAGTTTACCATTGCGAAGCTAAACGATAAGTGCCTGATCCATAGGTGTGAGTGATTATATAAGGCCCAATCCAATTGGGAGCAAATTTTCCACGTTTGCTCTTTTCTAGTTTGGTTACATGTTGATTCTCTTTGAGGACAAGATCACCAACCTTAAAGGTACGCTCATGAAGTCGCTTATCATAAGCACGCTTGATGCGTTGTTGATAGATTTGGAGGTGATCGAGAGCTGTAAGACGTCGTTCGTCAAGAAGCTCTAATTGGGCTAACCGCTCTTGGCGGAAATCATCGTTGGTGAGAATATCTTGAAGAGATATTCTAAGGGAGGGTATTTGTATTTCGAGAGGCAAAACAGCCTCGGTACCATATACCAATGAAAAAGGTGTGGCATTAGTGGAAGTACGAATGCTAGTACGATAAGCCCAAAGGGCAAAGGGAATGTGATCGTGCCAATTTCTTCCAGATTCATTGACGACTTTCATGAGGATTTTGGTTAGAGTTTTATTAGAAGATTCACCGACCATTGGCCTCATGGATAGTAAGGCGATGAGAAACTAAGTTTGATACCAAAGTTGTCACAAAGGTTTTGAACAACTTGTTTTTGAAGATTTACCATTATCTCGTTATTAACGATGAGGAATACCAAAACGACAGATAATGTGATGGTTAATGAATTCGACAATTTTTTCTTTTTTGATTGAAATGAGTGGGATGGCCTCCACCCATTTTGTGTAATATTCGGTCGCTGTGATTATCCAACGGTGACGTTGTGAAGAGGTCGGGTGAATCTCACCAATAAGGTCTAAACCCCATTGTGAGAAAGGCCAAAGATCACGAGCGACTTGTAGCGGGTGGCTAGGAGTATGTTGAAGATTGGCATGTTGTTGACACATGACACAACGCTTAACATATTCGTAGCAGTCGTTATTGAGAGAAGGCCAATAATAACCTAGGCGAAGGATTCGTTTAGCCACGGCAAGGCCGCTAAAATGTCCACCACAAATACCGTCATGGACTCGTTGATGGTATGAGTGGCCTCCATGCCGCTTAGACAACAAGGAGGATACCATCAAAGCCACGTTTATAGAGGAGTCCCCCATGACAACATAACGCGAAACACTTTTAAGAAAAGCACGTTTTCGTTACTAGTAAGATCAGTGGGAGGACAGAGATTGTAAGGTAGTCATGAAATTGGTGGTACTGTATCCGTGAATTAGTAGATATGTGATTTATCATACAAACTACCGGGGTTGAATAGGATGGGGCAAAAGTTGTTGGACCACGACTTAATAATTCAGAGTCAAACTGGCTGCGCGGCGGGAATTTATGAGGCTAAGCAAGCCATAGTATCCGCAAATTTGTTAGTGGAGCGGGAATGGCTCAGATAGAATAGTGGGTAAATAAAGCTAGAAGTGAATCCACATGGTGTTTGTACTGAAGTTCCTCGCTTTTACATTGGTAGATGCCCGTAACTTGATTGACTACCAATTGAGAGTCGCCAAAAATGTTGATGGATTTGATACCTAAGTGTAACGCAACTTGGAGACCTAGAACAAGGGCCTCGTATTCCGCTGTATTATTAGTGCAAGGGAAATCAAGTCGGAATGAAAGAGGCATAGGTTCAGCGTCAAGAGGGATGAGAACAATGCCGGCTCCTCCGCCGCGCTGGCACTTAGATCCATCGAAGAAGAGGGTCATTTGATACGACACTTCTCCGAGCGAAAGAGTGGCGATGAGTTCGTCGGGGAAGGTAAAATTGGTAAATTGTTCCCTGTGCAGAGGGGCCTCCGCAAGTTGATCTCGCAAGAGTTTGTCCTTTGATTGATTTCGTTGTATAAACTCAAGGTCGAGGTCGGCGAGGAGCATGAGCCATCGAGCGATGCGTTGGTTTAGGTGTGGTTTGGCGTACATATAATGAATGGGGTCTGTGTTGGTGATGACGAAAGTTTTGTGATTCAGGAGGTAATGTCGGAGTTTGGTGGCGACGAATGATAGGGCCAGGCACAATTTTTCTACATGTGTATACCTAGTCTCGTAATCCACGAGGGTACGACTTATATAGTAAACGGCCTCGCTTCTGGCGTGTCGGTCTCGATGGGCGAGCATAGCTCCTAAAGATGGTCGTGCATGAAAGATAAAGGTAGAAAGGACGGTCGTCTCCGGGGTGGGATAAGCACAGGTGGCTGCAAGAGATATGTTTTGAGAGCTTCGAAGGCTTGATGACACTCCTCACTCCATTGAAAGGCAACGTCCTTTTTTAGAAGGTGATGAAAAGGGTGACATCGGTCCGAGAGTTGGGAAATGAAACGCCGGATGGATTGAAGTTTACCCCGCAAACTACGCAATTGTTTAAGGTTTTGGGTGGGGCATTTCTAGGATAGCTTTTACTTTAGATGGATCGACCTCAATGCCACGTAAAGAGACGATAAAGCCTTAAGTTTCCTCGAAAGGACACCAAAGACACATTTCTTTGGTCAAGACTGACGTAATATTGTAATAAAGCATCAAAAATAATGGTTAAAACATCGAGATGTTCACCGCGATGTTTAGACTTGCCAAGAAGATCATCAACGTAATCTTCGAGGATAGTGTGCATAATGTCATGGAAAATGTAGGTCATAGCCCGCCGATAGGTCGCACCAAAGATTCTTAAGGCCAAACGGCATTACACGGTAATGTAAAGTTCCCAAGGAGTTATGAAGGCGCTTTGTGTTGATCGGGCAGGGCAACCAAAATTTGGTCAGAACTCGAAAAGCCATCCATGAGAGAAAGCATTTCATGACTCGGCAAAGTTGAGATCAACAAGTTGATCAATACTTGGGAGGGGAAGTCATCCTTAGGGCAAGCGAGGTTAAGATCCCGGAAATCTGCGGCATATCCGAAGTCCCCCCGCCGCTTTCGTGATGTGTACGATGTTAGAAATCCATGAGGATAGTCAATAGCAGAATGAAGGAAACAGAAAGGAGTCGTTGAGCTCCTCTTTGACCAAGAGAGCAATGCGTGGATGCATTTTCTCAATTTCTCGCTTGACTGGTTTGGAATCGGGGTTTAGAGTGATGTTATGGACGGCAATGGTAGGATCAATTCCCGGCATGTCGCCGTAAGACCATGCGAAAGCTTGGTCATGAGCACGGAGAAAGGTGGTAAAGGCGGCTGCTCGATGTGTCAAGTGATTGTCCGATCTTCACTATGTGAGGATCTTCCTCCGTGTGGATGTTGATTTCTATAGTAGATCTGCTCAAAGCATGGTTTGAGTTTTCAGATGGTAAGGCACGTCAATATAAGAATCATCCGCGCCTAGGTAAGTGAGGATGGAGTCGTCATCCTGGCATTCAACAACATTAATCAAAGGCGAATCCTCTTCGATCATGTCTGGATACAGAAGGGGAAGAGAAGATGGGTCCTCATTATCGCGTTGATAAGTGAGAGGACCTATGAAGATAGCATTTATGAAAAAAAAAGTTAGGAGGGATAGATTGTGGTCCATCGATTCTCGTGGGGAGATGATGGCAAAGTGGGTGATGATGGTTCGGTAGGGGCGACGTCCTCTTCTTCCAGGATACAGCTGACAGGAGGTGTCTCCTACGTAGGTGTTTCGGAAAAACCAAGACCACCGCGATCATTATGTTTGTGTGTGGTGATGGGGATGAGAGTATGTCGGCCTTGTTCGTAAAGGCCAAAACCAAAGCCTTCCACGCACAAATGAGTCAAGAAGGTGAGGGAAGTAAACGACGATTTGTCAAGTATTGAAAATCGGATCGAAGGGAACCACACCAAGAGGAGGTTCAGGGGTAATGGAGGATGCGCCAACACCCCCATATGTTAGGTTAGTGCGACAATGGGGTGGTCCGTAAGAGATTATCTCCCCACGCGACGGCCGTGAGGTGGGTGTGCATGTAATTGTCCGTACTCCCGCATGGGTAGGGAAAGAACTAACGTTATATAGGCGATACTCCCCAAACCGTAAGGCGATGAAAACGCCTACTAAGGGGGTCTGAGGTGGGATGTTAGTCATGGAAGAGAAGTGGTTTGTGCGACGGTGGTTTCATCACCAGTTGTAGGTGCGAGTTGAGGTGGACGGTTGAGGTATATCGAAGAGGATGGTGGGTTGAATGTATGGGTGTCTTAATTGGTATAAGCACATCGTTTGGGCGGTATAACATATTGCAAGTTTTGAAGGGGAGGATCAGCTTTTACACAGCTGTAGGACTTCCCTCGTACTCAAATTTTATACATCGATGTAATGTTGAGGGAACGCATCCCATGGCCCGGATCCAAGGACGACCTAGCAATATATTATATGGAACTCTCCTTCAAGGACATAGAAGAGTTTGGGCAAAGTACATGGGCCTACGCGAATGTTGAGGATCACGGTGCCTAAGGTAGAAGTAATAAGATCATGAATGACCGCAACATGATGGGGTTGGCACACATGCAACTGAAGGATGTTCATTTGTTGGAAGGCTTTTCAAGAGATGATGTTTAGGCTAGCGCCCCGCCAATCATAACCCGACGTACTCGAATGTCTCGGACGTAAGCGGAAATGAAAAGGGCAGGTCGTGGTCTTCGTACTAAAGTCGATAATTTCATCTTCCGAGAAACTAACCGCAGCGGCTTGTTGTTTGAGATGTATGGTGGGGAGATGGATTGTTCTGGGTGAGAGAGGCAACGTGATCGGGTGTTAGAATGGAGGTAACAGCAGTGGTTTCGTTGGGTAAAACCTCTATCCTCAAGGATCTCAACGAGAGCTTGTCGATGAGATTCAGAGGTCCGAATGAGATCATATAGTGTCATTTTTGACGCGATCGATGAAGTGTTTGATCATGGTTCGGTGGGCAACTCCATTAGAGACTCGGATAGGCGGGTCACACGAATAACCACTTTAGGTGGTGGTGTAATCTGGGTGGTCAAGGAGAAAGAGATGCCGCAGTGTGTTTTCTTTCGCTTTCCCATTGTTTTTCTCGTCTCGAGCAATGACACTAATCATATTAATCTCGTAGACCTGAGATGAAGAAGATGGTTGGGATAATTCATGGTCTTCAAGAGGTGGGGTTGTAATAATGATCGATCTTGGTGAGGCGGGGACAGATGGTATAGTAGAGGGAATTGACGCTAGAGGTCTCTCCCTTCGTAAGTTGTTTTTCTTAATCTTTCGATCCGGAAGAGGTGACTGGCGAAGGATGGTTTTTAGAGCTTTGCATCCTTCTACATCATGTCCAGGTGTGCGGTGATAGGCGCAGATTTTAGACTCATCATAATCCACAGGTCGGGGCTTAGACGGGTCATAAGGTCTAAGTGGGGGTAAGGAGATGGTCGCATTCTCCACCAACATAGCAAGGATTTTGGCGTAGGATCCTTTGAGTGGGTCAAAATCAGAAGAAGATGAGGGTATTGATTGTGTGGGTTGTGGTAATGTTTGGGCGTGTTTAGTTCGTATGGGTGGTGGTTTAGTCGAGGGGTGCTGACACATGTTTTTCACTAAACGTGGTTTCTTGGACAATGGTTACGCTCACTGGTTAGATGATGAGGCTGAGATGATGGCATGGTAGCGGGAAACAACCACGAGAAAGGGGAGGATGTAAAATAAATCCCTTGATGATGGGATTGGTTTAGGGTTGATAGGTGGACCGGATATGCGGGTAACGATGTTGTGATACCCTTTGATCTCTCGTGATAGGTGTAAAAGGCGTAGGTCGCTTTTGGCAGAAAACAAAGGAGGTATGATATATTGATGTAAGGTGGAGGGATGAGGTCCCAATATGGAAGGTGGGTGTGAAGATGAGGGTTTTGATAGAGGCCCGGATTGCGTTTTGTCTCCTAGGTGGCGGGGCGGGTTTATTTTGGGATAAATCGAGTCGCTTAGGCGGGTGTGTCGACCGGGCATCGTGAGGTCCCAAGCGTAGGGGAAGATCGGTTAAGCTGATAGAAGTGGACGGGGAATTTGGTAGAGGTGAGGGGGGTGAGGCGAGAACAGGGGCATTTTAAGCTTCAGTAAGCACTTCGGGTAGATGGTGGAGACATCGGGATCGGGCCATTTGCATTTGAGTAGAAACAGAGTACTCAAACGCTCCCATAGGGCCTGTCTATCTTCTCGTGGAATGACACCTGTGTAATTTGTATTTTGGTACAGAGGAAAAGTGAGTTGTAATTCCAATCCATTGCGGGTGTGACACAGGAGGCGGATGAGGCACTGTATCAGTAGATGCTAAGAGGTCGACGGGTTGTTGAAAAGATTTAGGTGATGAGGGACTAATAGGCAGAAGGGCATGTTGGAGGGGGTCTGTCATGACTAAAGAATTTAATGATGTCGGTGCGAGAGATTTCTCATCTAAGGATGTCAAAAGGAGTGGCGTACCCTCCTCTTGTGCGGCAAGAGTGGTAGAAGGAGACGTCTGGGAAATGGATAGATTAGACAACATCCGCTCGCAGTCTTGTAGGGATGTGGTGTAAGAAGACTCATTAATGGGAAGGGAAGCCTGGGCAGCTAACTCTTCTATGGGTAAAGGAATGATTTCGCTTTGGCTTGATGGTGGTAAAGGAGGTTCGGGCTCCTGTGTTAGTGAAGAGGCTTGATTCAAAATTTTCTCGATAGAGGCTTTTGGCTGGGTATCGAATACTGCATGGATCTCATGAACACTCTCCTCAGCTAAGATATCTTGGTTTACGTTGCTGCTGGACGAGTGATTCGGGAATGGCTTGTTGAAAATTTTCAGATTTCGGTTAGCAGGGGCGTTAGGATTATCGAGTGTTATATCCCCTGCATCAACCATTTCCGCACTATGTTTTTCAACATCTTGCAGCTTTCATGACTATGTCCTTTACGCGGTGAAAGTTACAAAAGTCATTTTCTTTGTACCAGAAGGTATCACATGGTGGAGTCAAACCCAGAGTGAGGTTTAACAGGGGCAAGGTGATAGCCCCAGCTTTGAGCAATTTCTCTAGGATGATGCCATAAGTTTCTCCCAAGGGAGTGTAATTGGTGGGCTCAGCTTTGTATTTATAGGTGGTTTTTGGTGGAGTATTGGACGGTGGTTGGGATTTGACCATCACCGCGTGGGACAGCTCCTTTTGATTTAGAAGAGGTCGACGCGTGAGGAGTGGTGGTATTTGGTTTATTGGTAGAATCGTGGAGTTCGGAAAGTGGAGTTCTTGTTGCGCAACCGCAATTTCTCTTCCTCTAAGGCTCGAATTTCTAATTTTCGAGCCATAGTAAAGGCCTCGTCGAATGTACGGAAAGTTTGAATTTGGAGGGTAGGGGAGATGAAGCTTAGCGCATGCCCGCGTAAAGAGTTTGATAAGTCTCGGTTTGAGGCAAGGCATACGTAAGTTGGTTCGATAAGGCCCCGCCATCGTCCAACGAAATCTGCGATAGATTCGTCTTCGAATTGTCGGATGGCATAGAGGTCAGTGATAGATACTTTCTTGGCAATGTTAATGGAGAAATGATCCAAGAAAGATTGGGCTAGTTGGTTAAAAGAAAAGATTGAGTGCTGGGTTAAAGCATCGTACCACTCCAAGGCGTGTCCCGATAAGGACATGGGAAAGGTGTGGAGTAACAAGGCATCATCATGGGCAATCAAATAACAAGCATGTCTAAATGATCGCAAGTGTTGTTGAGGATCCTCTTTACTGTTAAAACGAGTAAGCTTTGGCAACTCCCATTGAGAAGGATATGAATGAAGGGGGACAGATGGGTGAATGGGCTCCCACAAACTTTCTCGTATGTCAAGGCGCTACGACTTCCCAAACGGAAGCCTGTGTTTTGCATTTTGTCCATCATTTGCTTGATGAAATCTGTGGTTGGATGAGGTGATGGTGCCACAGAATAGGGATGTCCCATATAAGGTGTTGAGGTTACGGGATACGTGTATGGGAATGAAAAGGTAGGCGGAGCTTGAGAAGGAAAGCTCGTTTGAATAGGTGGCAGAGAGTAAGTCATGAATGGAGTGGTCTGAAAGAGAGACGAGATAGGGGCAGTTGGTGGTGGCGATACGTGGGGTCCAAGATTAACAAAAGGAAAGCTAATCGGGGTCGTATGAACCTCTGCCGCTGTCGGATCGGGAGACGGGGCTAGCGATGCAGGAAGTAAGGTATTGTTATCAGGAGGAGTAGGAGCTAAATGAGCAGCTATACTAATAGGCATGCCCATAAGGAGTCGACCATCAAAGCGTGACGGTCGGGGTATGAGACAAATAGTATTTGCAAATGTACCGGGATTAGCATCCGTAAATTTGGCAAAGTCCTTGTCTCCTACAGGTGAATTTGGGGATCTCACTCGTGTCCGTAGGGTTTCCTATAGAATGTGAAGGGGGTGATTCAGGCAAAGAAACAGAGCAAGCGTGTGAAACCATGGCGGCGGCTTGCTTCCGAGTGATGACAACCATAGACCAGAACACACAGGAAAGTTTCAATCTATCAAGGACAAAAACAACCTTAGAATGGTGAATTTGGCAAGTTGCTGGTTTGTCAGGGGCTGAGAGAGACAGTAACCGATATCGGTTTTCAGAACCGGTGCCTGGTCAGTGGAAAATGACGTCGGTCCCTTAACCGATGCCGGTGTCAAAAATCTAGAATAAGAAGATACAAAGGGGTTGCTAATTTGATTTTTAGCAACGTTGAGTAATTTAACAACTTATTGATCACGTAAGACAAAGTATGACAGAAAACAGGATTTGAAAACAAGCAAGAGGCACACGCAAATGCAGAGATTAACCTTAGGTTTAATTTTAATTATC